>BGPR01009909.1:19956-55160 GCA_013235015.1 Araneus ventricosus | reverse complement strand
TAAATAATCCACATCAATCATCTTCGATGTCTTTAGGATCCTCCCTTCTACTGCCTTTGATCGAGAACTTGGTGCAGATGCTTTCAATTCTGCTCGAAATATAATGAAAGTGCTTCATCAAAAATAGATGATTTGGATATGTAAGTGTAGTCAAATTGAATATGTATTATACACAACTTTGATGTAGCTTAGTCAAAAGAATTAATGAAGGAAAATTGATGCTTTTGCTGATGAGATTCTTTAGTGATCAGTACGTTCGTCAATCGAAATTATTCATTTGTGACAATATAACTAACAGAAATTCAGTTTCTGTCATGGCTTTTATTTATATTTTATATGTCTGTTTTTTTTGTTTTAATGATGTAGTTTTGTTTGCTTTTTATAAAAGTTTATTTTCTTGAATTAGCTATATATCAAACATCTGTTTCAAGGATGTTAATTCGAGAAAATATTCACCCTGCGTTCATATGATTCGACTTCGTTGATAGAGATTGATTAATTGGATTTTCTTATTTACAGATAAAGAAGTCGAGAAAAACTGTTATAAACGGCTATAAGAAGCATTGAAATGCTATTTCAATTTTGAATTTCCTGTGGATATTGTTGATTGTATACCACCCGGTTGATTACAATTAAAGTATCCTTGTTCACGCATAGAGTACTATAGAGAAAAAAGTAGTGGTCATAGAACCGCCATATGTCGGTGCCAAAATTGTACCAAAAATGAACGGTAGTAAAAGGAAGGTTTAACTAAGGTGACCAGTTGTCCGGGATTACCCAGGACTAAAGCCCTGAATAACGTATTCAGGGCTTTACCCAGGAAGTCTGGTGGCTGCTTGCCCAGAATTCGAATTAAATGTTCTAGATCAGGGGTTTCCAATCTTTTTCCCCTCGTGTACCCCCTGATTAATCTTTTTATTTTCGCGTACCCCCTAGCGTCGTATTCAACCCCCAACCATCCGTCTATGCAAAGATTTTATCAAATCAATAACGTTAATAGCTTGGGTCAAATGACTTGAAATAATAACATTTGCAGGACTTATTTTTGATTTTACATTTCATTCCATTTTTGCAATAGTATTAGATCAACGTCAAAACAAATGAAAGCAGCATTGTAATAAATTCGCATTAACTTATAAGGACAGCTAAAAATTACACACTGTTATTATCAACTAATCAAGTGGTACAGTTATTGAATAGCAAATATTCACTTGGGGAAACAAAATTCTGTAACATTTTCAATCCCTTATGTTTTGCTTCCGCCACTACCAGCTTTAATTTCTCGTATCCCCAACTAGTTCTTCGCGTACCCCCAGGGGTGCGCATACCACAGGTTGGGAACCCCTGTTCTAAATTGTCGCGTATTTACGTTTTCGCATTAATAGAAGAATAATCTATATATTTAAAATAATTTGGCAAAACCATATGGTCATTAGCCCAACCCCAACCACTGAACCGATTTCGATAAATTTTATTTCGTATGGAAGCACATGACGCCTAGATATGTCATCAACGGTCGTCTGCCACTCACCACTCTCCATTTTCGAGAGAAATCGAAAAATATTTCTCCACTACATTTTCTATGGGCAAAAACCTTTACAGAGTCCCCCAGCCCCAACCACTGTACCGATTTCGACAATTTTTGTTTCATATGAAAGCTATGACGTCTAGATATATCATCGAAGGTCGCCTGCTACCCTCCAGTTTCGAGATATGTATCAAAATAAAAGTTTGGCAGAGTTCCTCGGCCTCTACAGCCGCCAATTCGCCAATTTATTTCGCCAAGTTGCAAGCAGAGCCACAAGCCATTAATATTATGGTCGAACGGCTGGTGGCCGAAGGCGGCTAGTTACATTCAATTTAAAAAAGAAATTTAACTAAATTTAATCTATCCATCAACTTTTACTATACGTAGAATGTGGTCACCCTAATTTAGTTTGCTGAAGGAAGTTTAGCTTGCTTTTCTAAGTAATCCGACGTTCCGGATTAGTTGGGACAGCCTCGATTTTCGATTATTTGTACCATATTGAAAAAGTGTCCTGAATCTTTGAATCAGATTGTCCCGTGTTTTACTTAACAGTAAATAGTTCGTATTAAAAAGATTTACTAGATTTAATTTCTGTAAAAATTAGCTTCTAAAGAATTCCTTTTCTCAACTTTTACTTTACTTACAATGTGGATGAAAAGCCTGAACGAAAAAAATTTTTTAGCAAAATTTATTTATCTGATTCTTATTTTTGTGTAGGAGGATTTTAATAATGAACTATTTTCTTGTTTATGATTTATTTTATTTACGTATCGGATTTTTTTCAATATTCCCATCCCCAGCCAATATTGTGGAATTGGAGTTCAGAAAATCCGGTCACTGTAGTTTCAACAGTCCATCGTATAAAAATCAAATCGTCGCCATAAAACAAATTAACGCATTCGTCGTGAGCCATTGTAGTTATGAATTTTAAGTTGTGTAGAACTGATATAAATACTAACGACTGTCATAAACATCAAATTGTCAGTGTAATTAAGCTTGAAATAAAGTAAAGTAAAATTCTATAGAAAAAAATTATCATTTTTACCAGGTATTTCTTTTCTTCTTAATTTTTCTACCTTTTTGCGTCGTTAGTTTCACCAGGTTCTTAAATGCAACGGTATTTGAAGATCACTAATTATTTCATAAGATCACTAATTATTTCTTAAGATCACTATTTCTTTAAAGTGCTCTGAAAAATGATATTTCTATTTTAACTGTTTTTATCTCATATTTTAACACAAATCACTAAATGATTATCATTTCGAAATTCGTATTTCCACCCACACCTTTAGATATCTCGTTTGTGAATATTGAAAAAAAAAATTCAATTACAACTTTTCAAGAATCAATATCATGTTTATATTTTATACATATTTGTGTGCATCATAGAAATTCGTTAAATTTTAGTAATTAATCACTCTGTAAATTATACGCATCTACTTTCTATTTCGCCTACCGAACAAGTCAGCAATTCCTACATTTAGAGATGCAGGAAAAATGGCATCTTTTATGAGGTAAATAGTATTTATTATAAAATATTTATTTATGCTTAGCTAACTAACTATTTTTAATAATTTAGAGAACATATGAAATAGTCATATTAGGCATTTTTCTTCAAAAAAAAATTAAATACATTTTTTTTTCAGAATAGTTATAATTCATTCTTCTATTCCGTTTTCCAGGAATTTTTGAAGTAAAACAATAATAAATAAATCAAGAATCATCGCTACAAGAATTTTATCATCATCATTTGTTAACTCGTTTCATATTAAAATCATCACATAATTTAAATAATACTTTTTCTGACTGAGAGAACCAAGGTATGTGCCATATCGCATCAATAAATTCACTTGAATTATTTATAAAAAAATTATTACTGTTAAGAAGGTTGCCTTATCTTTATTTTTTATCATTACATCATTTTTTTTTCTTTAGAATTCTTCCAAAAGTGAATTCCAAATTTAATTTCGTGAATGAAAATAATTTTTCGCCAAACAAGTACAAGAAGGAAGAGGAATTTTCGCTCATAACATATAAAATAAATCCTAATGTTAAATAACGTGTCAATAGTTTTTCTAATGTGAATGAACTTTATTTGCGAAAAAAAGTGCAAAAAGAAAATATCGTCTGATAAAATATTTAAATATTACTGTGTAGAACAGCTCTGGATATTCAGACGAATTCGATCTCTCAGACGATCTTGATCATCTATCTTCTAAATGCTTTTAGAAGCAGAAAAACAAGTCAATTTCCAAATCAAACGAAATAAAGCGTTGCCAGCCCACCGACTCGGATATCCTTCAATTTTGATTTCGGAGCCAGATCTAGCCGCAATCCGTAACTGCAACTGTCACCTCAATGGCGGTCACATTTGAAAACCCAGCATTATCAACTCCTCTTATCAACAGCGGTCATCAGAAATGCACACAAGCGGGCCTATATTGAATTAGTGAGAAAAATGACCGAAAGCTGTAATTTGTTTTTATCAGATCTCGGTTGAGGTTGAGGCAGTGACATAATGCCTGGTTTGTGTGTGTCGCATAAAAACCGCGTGTGGAACATCTAGTTTAATGATACACATTAAACAGCTTTTAAGTCTGGGATATCAGATGGAAAGTGAGCGCGGTGCCTCTTAACAGTTGGATAAATTAATGCCTAGGCTCAAGAGAGGCAGAAAATAAATATGCGGCCTGCTCGCGCAGTTGGCTGGTCTTCATTTCAATACACCTAGCTGTGGCATTAGATTGGTTTTTCTGAAATGACCAGATTTTGCGAGCCTCAGGCCGAGACGCTGATTAACCAAAAAATATGAGTTGGTACAACGACAGTGGCATAGCGCAAGGTAAATTGGACCTGGGGCAAAATATGTATCTTTCGCCCACCCCCAGTTGTCGTTAGTGACTTAAAAAAAGTAAATGGCGCCGGGGCATGATATTCTTTTTTTCGATTTTTAATCATATTTAACTTTAAAAAATGAAGTATATACACTAATGTTTTGTCTCCATGGCGCCCCCCCTGAGAGTGGCACCGGGGCAAGTATACCCCTTGCCCCCCAGGTCGCTTCCCCCCTGGGCAATGGCGCTTGGTGGAATCACAAATTGTATATGATGCTGAAGAATATCCGATTCGTTTTAGAATTAAGTCAGATTAGCTATAGAACTCACAAATTAAAGATTAACCTATGGGTGGGTGCTGTACAAAGGGATGAATTGATTTAAGTTAAAAAGTTTGCTATTGAGGAATTCCACAAAAATAAAAGATACTTTAACTACAATCCGCTGTTAATTATTTAGCAAGTAGTTACGGCTAATATATAAATAAATAAATAAAATTTTAAAAAATGAGATATATGCTAGGATGGGTCGGAAAAAAAATCGATTTTTCCAAAATAGGGCGAAAAGTTGTGTATTACCATGCTAATCAACGGAAAAATATTTAAAAAAATTATATTTTTAATCTTAAAAATGACAAAAAACAACAATATTTAAAAAATCATCGATTTTTAGAGAAGAGTTAAATATTGCTGTTTTTGTCATTTTTTTGCAAACTTTAGTCTCTTTTTGCGAACTGAATCTTAAAAGTATAATTTTTTTCATATTTTTCCTTTAATTTGCAAGGTAATATACAACTTTTGCGTTCTATTAAAATTCGATACTCGAAAAATCGACTTTTTTTTCGATCCTCCCTAATATATACTTAATTATCGAAAAAAATTTTAAAAGAAGGAGGAGATAAAGCAGCATACATTAATTTTTTTGTCATTACTTTTACTGTTTTTTTAAGGGTAATTAATTCACACTGATCATAGCAGAGGGACTCTATTCTATGCTTATGCATAGTAAAAGTTCGGAAGTTCTTTAAAAACAATTCTCCTTAATATATACAATTTTAAAAATAAATCTACTTAATCCTTTTTTTAATAAGATCTATAAATTGGTAAGGAAGAAACGATATAATTCGGGTAATTTAATTCAAATTCGAGACACTTTTTCAATATGGGACAAAGAATTGGAAAACGGAACTGTCCCTGATAATCCGAAACTTCTGGTCACTTATACTTGGATAGAAAAAATTGGGAAAGAGATTTCACGTTTTCTTCACTTTTTTATATAACTTTCTTCTAATTTATAAAAAAAAATAGATCTACTTAATCTCTTTAATATGAGCTTACTTATAACTGAAATTCGGATCAATCTATAACACTTAAGAAATATGCAGGACCAATATTGGCTACTTTTTATGCTCGAGACAAACTGTTAAAATTCGAGACAGTTCCAACTAATGACGGACGTTTGGTTACCTAGATTTCAAAAAATGCTGTGAAAATTGAAAGCGAGCCTTTCGAATCCACATTTTACTTTGAAAAGAGATATGCAATAAATATAACAGATCCTTATGAAACATTAAATTGTATTTTCAATAGAGAATATAATTTTAAGCAAAAGTTCATAAATTCAAGTAAAACTGCATGCGTAGTAAAGTTAATTCACAAAATCAGATTTAAAAAAAGTTGAAGCTTTTTTGTTTTGCTGCATCTTCTCTTATTAATAAAAGGTTTAACTTTTTTTTCTCTACTGGTTGTCTTCCCTTCCCCTTAATCAAAATTACTGCTACTTATCCTAATTTGCTGAACATCGGAATTAAATTTTAGTTCAGGGATCGATCTTTCTCTGTAAAATAAAATTTCTGCTTATATCCACTGTCTGTTCGCCATTTCTTTACCTCTACATAAGGTGTTTCTAAAAATTGTGTGTAATTTAAAATTCAGTTTTCTATGCTAGGCACACTTAACGTTTTTTTCTGTAAAACATTTCTGTAGCATTCTTGAATACCCTGAAGCTACAAATGTTAGAGAAGAAGAAAGAATCTTTTCATATAGCCCACTCTTTCAGACATTGAAAAGGCTTCCTTTTAGGGAGGAAAGTACGCGGAATGCGATGTCAACTTCATTCCTATCAAAATCGATTAAGGAAAGATGCAGTTGCTTTTGCTCTCAAGCACTCGAATCACAATGATGTGTCCTCCAACTTCAAAATGGACAACGGAAGGAGGAAAATTGTGATTAGTCATAGCAAAAAGAGGAGTCCCAACACTTACAAATGCCACTTCAACCACGGAAGCGTCATTTGAAATCTACAATATGCCTTCACACTTAAAACTCCTCAATGCCCATCTTTGGACAAAAGGAATTGGTCCAAAGGCACAGACTTGGATTTCACAAGTGTCGATTTATTCATCGTCAGCGGGTGGAAGCACGAATCCGCCTCCTATCCTCCAGAGTGTGACAATCCTCATATGTTTGACACAGTCTCGACAGATGGAACAGTGGGAGGTCAATATGTCACCCAATATGTACTGGATACCGGCGAGGCAGCTGCTCTACACCCAGTGTCCCAGTGAGTCGCACAGAGACCACGATAAAAACTCTTTTCATCAATGCTGTCCACCAGATCTTTAGAATTGCAACACAAGAAATGACTTCAAGAGAAGTGGGAGGTTTTTAAAGAAACTCCGTCTTCCAAAAGACCAAACCTTAAAAGTCCCAGCGTTGAAAAGAGAATGGGTCGATTTTGACTTTGTGCGAGGAGGCCGTTTTTGTGTTGGAATAGAGTGACTTTTTCTCTAGGTGGGGGTTTGTGCCTTCTCCGATGGGGTGCTTTTCAACGGGACTTGACCCTTTTATAGTCCCCGTTTGACCCGCGAAGCCCAAATCGTAGTGAATATTTTTGGTCGCGGTTGAGGCGTTGGCTTTTCTCGGGAAATGTACCGTGATCTCTGTTGTTGTTGGGACATCATGGTTCTTAAATAACCATATTGACCATGCCCTGACAGTTTCATATTGATACGGATATGGATAAATGATGATATTGTTACCGAATCCTGCAATTCGCCTGAGCAGTGTACTGAGGGTAGGTGGTACTGAAAGAACATGAATGCTTCATGGACCATTCTACGCTTTGGATTAGGCTTCCAATTTTCAAGGTGCATATCATTGAGTGATATTTCATGTTCTTCTAAGGCTTTGTTACTTAAGCTCAGAATTTATGGTCTCATTTTCATTGAAATAACCACACTTACATTTTCAATTTCAGCTTTATTCCATGAGAGAGATAAAACTCACATCCGCTAAGTATGCTGTTAAGAAACCCTGTCCTAAACCATTGGCCACATTTTTATTTTTGAATAACTAGGGGATTAGCTCACCAATTATGGCCCTCTTCCTTTAATCCAATGCTTCAGTGAGTGATTTATTCTAAAAATTCAGAACAATCAAATTTCAATTCCGTATCCAGCTGCTTTGTATGCTGTTCTTTGAGAACAGTCTACATGACAATATACCAAAAACAAAAAGATTAAATATTTATCTCCTTTGGTTGTTTAATTACTAAAGTTATACTAAAAAGAAAAATTAATTAATTCTCTGTTTTGGCTGATTAATAATGGAAATTTAATGACGCCTCTGTAATCTCAGTGGCGTATTAATGTTAAATGGAGCCCTAAGTTTAGTATTTATTCTTCTTCCTTCTCCGCAGTTTCATTCGCCAAAATTGTCAATTGATTTGTCTCCTCTGGTTGTTTAATTACTAAAGTTATACTAAAACGGAAAAAAATTAATCAATTGTCTCTTTTGGTTGCTTAATAACGGAATTTATACCCAAAAAAAATCTATTATCTCTTTTGGCTGATTAATAATGGAAATTTAGTGACACCTCTGTAATCTCAGTGGCGTATTAAGGATAAATGGAGCTCTGGGTTTAGCATTTATTCTTCTTCCTTCTCCGCAGTTTCATTCGCCAAAACTTGCAATAATACAAAAATAGTCGCCATGACGCTCCTAAAGTCCAGAGCCAGATTTCTCATAGGGCCAATTTAGGCTATGACCTAGGGCGCAGCAGTCAGGAGAGTGCATATACAGAAGAAGTAACAACAAAATATTGACACATTTATTGTATTGTTTTGAAGAGATCATATAAAATGTTTTTGAAATTTACATTCGTTACAGTAAATATATTCAGCAATGGATCTTTTTAGTCTTCTCTGTACCTTACCATCCCTTGTCTTTGCACTTCTTTGCATTGAAATCGATTTAATGATATCTGCCCACTTTAATGACTCTTCAAGCCTGTTCACGAGCCTATACCTTGTATTAATGCGCGAACGAAGAAGTTCTAGACGGTCTTTCAGACGATTTCAAGAAATTCAATGGAGTATTATTATTATTGAAGGTATTAATGTTGCGCTATTTCGTAAGTAGTGCAAACTTGAATTAAAAATTTGTTGTGGTTTTAGTTTTATTAACGTCCCTTTCTGAAGCAACACGAGGGCTATTTTGGGACGGACCTCGTAATTTTGAACCGCGGTCAGAGGAGGAGGATGACACCTGAGATGGCACCCTCCTCTCCAAACTTCCGCTCCACGTGCTGGTGGGGCGGCTCTCTCCCCGCTGGTCCTCTCCTGGCCTTGTACCCTTCTTGGGTAGGCCGGGCCAGTGTGGGTATTTTTGCACCACACCAACGGGAAGACGTTTGGCCACTACGTATGATTTAACGTGTAACAGGCCCTATACACAACGGATCTTCAGTGGAATCGGGTTTCGAGCCTGGAACCCTCCGACTCCAAAGCCGAGGCCTTACCACTAGGCCACCGCGACCTCATTTATTGTGGTTCAAAAGTTATAAAGATTGCATTAAGTTCTTGTATGTTTCAAAAATGTATATTAAATCGAAAATTATATTAACTTTTCTGAATGAGGGACAAAATACACTTTGGCCTAGGGTGTAAGTACAGTTGAACCTCGATTATCCGACGTAATTGGGACCGAACCTACATCGGATAATCGAAATTTCCGGATAATAGAGAATTTTTCAATAATCATCTAGTTTAATAAGTAGCATCGTTATCGAACTCCTATTATGACTATTTAAACTCCTAATAAAACAGGGACGTGTGCGCAGGGGATGGTGGGAGAGCTAATTTCAAAAGAATTCTAAGAAGGGGAACCAAAATATTTATCTGTACTCGTAGTTCGGGAAGAACGCTTGCATACACAAGGAATGTGAAAGTAAAAAAATAAAACTTTAAAAAAAATGGATTTTGGTTAACAGAAAGTGTCATTTAAAAGAGTTTCGGATAATAGACGCTGAAAAAAAGTCAGGAAACCGACGTCGGTTAACGGAGAGTTCCGGTTAAAGGAGGGTCGGATAATCGAGGTGTAAATCCTGCCCTGTTCAAGACTGACGTCCGGGACGCATATTTACAAACCCTACCCAGATAGAACTGAGGCAGGAAGTCGGACAATATGATTGGATCGCTTCGCCCAGAGCCGATGACGTCGTTCTTTGCTCTCATATGGAAATTATAACAAAACAAGCCATTGAATGTGGACTTTGAATTAGTTTAGGTTTCCGTTGCTTGGACTTCGCGAATTTTGATCTACGATAAGCACCTACATTGCAATTTTATTTAATCGACTCTTGTTTTGTTATGATTGCCGTACGCTACGTGCGAGAGCTGAAAACGACGTCACTGCCCGTCGTAGCCAATGATATTGGCTGATTTCCTGCCTCAGTTCTATCAGGGTAGGGTTTGTAAATATGCGTCCGGGACATCTATACCTTCCTTGCGCACCCTTCGTTACACCACTGAGAACGCTATTCACTAATATTTTCAACGGACAGGGAATGTACAGGAAATGGTTACATTATGTCAACGGTTTTAAATTACGTTAATTTGTTATCACAAAAGTCAAACTGAATTTTGAAGTTCCTATACAGAAATTCCTATCGGACACCCAGCATTCTTAGCTTAGCTCTGATATCATTGATTTTTGAATGCTCAACATTGATAATCATAGTCAAGAATGATCAATAGTGCTGATCAATTTCACTCCATTACTATCGGCAAAGAGTTTTTAGTGAGAGTCATATGACTGGTTCCGTCAGGACTGCATTTCTTTCTGCTCGGAATGCTGCGTAGGAAAAGCTGATCGAAGCATTTCCTATGCGCTAACTTTCAAAAATAAAAACCCACAACTCATTTTTTTCTTCGCATAAAACAAAAAGCGAAGTCAAGAAATGAGACAACCGGACCTCCGTTTCGTTCAACTTCTTACTCATTTGTCGAGAATGTCGTCCTCTGCAATTACAAGAAATCAGCAGCGAACATCCTGTTATACGATAGGGGCATTCCACGGCACTTCGCGATTTTTTCTTGTTTTTCGTATTGATCTCTCATTTCAATTTTGGAATGTTAAAAAAAAAAAGTTTTTTTTTTGCGTGTGTGAATCTTGTTCGATAGCATTGTTCATAAATATGCTTATAATTAGAAACCTGTATGGCGAGGTTACGCTTGTCAGCCGAAATCTGAGCAAATTTCCATCCAATCTGTTTATGTTTATTTCAATCTGCTATTTCTGAATCGTAAAAAAATCCTCGGAGGAAACAGGATAGTTATTCCCCCCCCCCGCATCTGAAAAGCAGTTCTGAGTTAAAGTTAAAGAAAGCCAGAAATACTTAAGAATCGAAAAAGGCGATAGTTCTTTCAGTTTCTGTTTTCTTTCAACCCTTGAGGCTCATGAGCTAGCGTAGTAATGGGGGTGAGTCGGAGCAGTCGCCCTCCCCAATTGTTGCAGGAAATATTAATTTATTTCATTTGAGCTCCCTAAAACTATAAATCATAATAAAGAACAATAATGTCCGGAGAAGCTAGATAATTATTAGCAATTTTTTTAGGGGACATACGACTGTTAAATCTCGAAAATTTTCGATTTTATGAAAAAAAAAAATATTTTTTCTTTGTCTTCTCTGAACAATTTAAAACAATCCGCGTTAAAAAAATTCCCATAAATATGAAAGTTATGAAGGAAAACGTATCAGCTGTTCAACGTAAACATTGAATATGACCATATCTTTAAAGCGCTCTATCTCAAAATGTGTGTTTTTTTAAATTTTTATTTTGCCCGTATTATATTTGAATAATTATTGAATATTTTTACATAAAACATTTACTGAATATGTATTGTGCTATGTTCTACAAATTGAACCACAATTTTTTACATATTTTCTCAAAATAAGTTTGTTTTTTTTTGGGGGGGGGAGGGTAGAAAAGTTGAAATTTTAACAATTTTTAAATTTTTTTTTAAAATTAGCCTATAAAATAAAAATTAAATTTAAATGTTAATAAATTGAGGTTCAGCTTCTTAAAAAGACTGTTTGTATTACTTAGATAGCCAAAATATTGTGTTTAGACAAATATTTTATCCGTAATCATGCGCGCAAGGTGACTAACTCGTTTTTCTCCAGAAAGTATACCCATATTTATTACTCTCTCAAAAAATGAATATCAATATAATGATCTGAAATTGTGTGCAGTATAAGAGAAAGAACAGATATTTTTCTCGAAAAAAAAGTGATTTGGGAATTGCATTGTTTCTGAGATATAATGTACTGAATTTGACAGTTTCCCCCAATTTTTTCGAGGTTTAAGAGTCGTACGTTCCCTTAATTTTTGTGGCCTATCCCCTATATTTCCCGGTACTTATAGTTGTCTATAAATTTCTTGCCTGCCCCCACTTTCAAATCCCAATTACCGCTACTGTAGCGTAAGGATTCTTAAACTAAGCCTTGTGTCCCCAGGTGGAGTCAGAAAGAAAGGTACAGACCTCTGAAAACTCGCATAGGATCATTTTTTCAGGTATTTCAACATTTGCAAACAAAAATGGTAAAGAACACCGCCTTGATCTTCATGATTTCTTTGAAAATTTTCAACATGAGTATTTTTAACCAAACTTTATTTTATTTATTGCACTGTTATTAATTAATGCATCATTCTCTCAATTATTTTTAAAGACAGGGTTTGACAATTTATTTATCTGCTCTCCCGAGTTACCACTCGCAATGCTTAAATTTTATGCCATTCCTTAAAAATTATTAATAATTTATGGAAAAAAATCAAATTTTGTCAGTTTTTAAAAAATATTTTAGTGCAGTCTGTAATTTTTCCGAGAAAAAACGAGATTTAAAACTGTTTCGTGCTACTGATATTCTCATTTTAATTAAAATTAAAGTTGTAGATGATAAGAGGATTTTGTAGACGATATGAAAAATATTATATATATTTAAAAATACGCGAGTTGGCTTTTCATCGAGTGCTAGTAATAAAATATACTTTTACTTTCTTGCATATAACGTTTAATGCCACGCAACTATCAACAGTTGAGTTGATAATATCTGATAACTGTAACCTTTCTTATGTTTTAAGTAATTCAAATTTTGTTCAAATCACTGAAACACGAGGAAAGTTTTAGAGAAGGTTCCGTGACAGACAATTAAATAGTTAATTTTTTTTATTAATAAAAGATTCGAAAATATTTTCATCTCGAGAAACGTCAATAGTAGTTCAGAAAATCATTAAAATCAGAAAATCATCGAATTAAACCGCTTCTATTAAATTTTCTAAATAACTATTTTAAATTTAATTTCTTTTTTTATATTTATCTATAGTCAACGTCTCATTTTCATATTTGTTTCCAATTTTTGTATCGCGACAGGCTTTTTGGGATAAAAGAGAATAGAAATACTTATTTCCTTCGAAAGAAGGGCCGGTCGAGCAAAAAATTCTTGAAGTTTGGCTCTATATCAAACCAGAAAAACAACTTATATCAACTCTGGTTCAGCATCATAGTAACGAGCAACTGAGTACGACGTTAGAGTATTGTAGATTCGTCAGAACTTTGCCCATTTCCAAATAAGAATTACAGTCAATTTAAATTTAATTTGCCTTTTTCCTCAAAAAGGGGAAACAAGAAAGCTTAATTAAAATTAAGAGGGAACATTTTCGAATAAAGAGAGCCTTGATAGAGTTAAAAATTGGCAAGTAATAATCAGGAAGTGCAACTGTTGGTAAAGATAACAGTTTAAGATTTAAGTGAAGACTGAATTAATTAAAGGAATGTAAAAAAAAAATTACCACGACGCCAAATGACAAGAGTTTTTTGATGAAGAAAATTTATTAACATAAATATGCACTTATGAAAATTCACATATTGCAACAATGATCAATGATTGCGACCCATCGCGTTTTGAGTTAAGACAAAAAGAATTTTGGAAAAATTTAAGAACCAACAGTGAAGAGTCGAAACATCTTCTCTTTACCGATGAAAAATTAATTAATATGTACTAATGAGAATTCACGTAAATGATTGCGACCCATCGCGTTTTGAGTTAAGACAAAAACAATTTTGGAAAAATTTAAGAATCAAATTTGCACTAACAGTGAAGAGTCGAAACATCTTCTCTTTACCGATGAAAAATTAATAAATATGTACTAATGAGAATTCACGTAAATGATTGCGACCCATCGCGTTTTGAGTTAAGACGAAAACAATTTTGGAAAAATTTAAGAACCAAATTTGCACCAACAGTGAACAGTCGAAACATCTTCTCTTTACCGATGAAAAATCTTCAAAAGTGCAGTTCAAAACGCTACTAGGTCTTTTCTCGGAACTAAGTGGTGTTGCATCATATGTAGGAAGATCTTGAAGGAATTTGTTGCTGAGGTAATTTCGCCAAAACAATCTTCATGTGGTCTGGAATTGATCTCATTTACAAATTATTATGTAAACCTTACATCTGGCCAATTAGCATTTAAGATTTGCACCAACTGCTGATTAGAATAAACTTGTAATTTCCTTAGTTTCGTAACAGCTGCTGATCCCTAGTCCTCTCTCTCTTTCTCGGTAGCAACCTAAGTGACATATTCTGTAGTTGTGCCTGATATACTATATTTTGTTACTTTCAGTTTACTTGGAGCAAAAAGATGAGCAAAAAGTGGGAAAAGAAAAGAAAAAAAAAATACAAAAATCCCTGCACCGACAGGACATCTGCTACAGGGCATCAGCGCTGACAGACAGAATTCTCCTCAGTATCATCATAAATAGGAACAGTTCTCCATTCAAAGGCAAATCATTGGCTTTAGAGAGCGAAGTGGCAAAACTTGCGCATCGCCATTCTGCTCCTTATCAGCGGATTAAATCTTCTCGCTCCGAGGTGCAAGAATTTGCTTCAAAGTTGGGCAGAAGAAAGGTTTTCCGCACCGCTGACAAAACGGGCGCTAAGGGGGCAATTGCCCCGACGTGCGAATTTCCTCGCCCGTCTTTTTGAGAAAGGGTATTGTTGGAGGCCCGGCCCTTTCGGACAAAGGGGGATGGATGCCACTTTTGGACGCAGCGGTGTGCAAACACGCCCACAAGGCCGCGGATCTTCCCTTTTTTGTAGGCTTAGCTCTTAACCGAAAGGACAATTATGCTCAAGATCCTTATTGTTGGAAATGGGAAGCATCGCTATATTTGGCGATGGATTGTATTGGTCGCATTTCCTTTTTTATATAGATAACAGAAGATAAATGGCGAATTTGTGTGTATGTTATAGTCAATGCGGTTAATCGGTTAGTATTAATAATAAGAACCATGCGGTTAGCATTAATAACAAATGGCTATTATTCATATGCAAACAAGATTTTTTTACTTTAACCGTAACATGTATTTGGCAGTATTTTGCTGTTTTGTATTTCCTTTTATTACCCCAGTCATCATACAGTAAAGCACCGTTTATATATTTCTCATTTATCCGTCGTTTACATTTATACGTTGCTTTATCACAGTCCCGATTCATTCGTATTCATTGTAATGATAAAGGTTTTCGTTTATACGTTTTCACCGTTCTAAAATGTGAAAATTTCCTCTTTTTTAGTATTTGAACTGTGATAAAGATATCGTGACTTCGAAATTTTTCACAATTGATGAATTACACAGGTCTGCGATGAAAAAATTGTCGGTAAAGCAAGTGGTGTTTTTTATAGTTTTTTGGATGCCGATTACAGGAAAAATAATGAAAAAATTCCATCACGTATAGTTTCATCACAGATCGCAATCTATTTTTTACGAATTTAGTATATTTCGGACCAAAAAAGTTTTATTTATATGAGTTCGATAAACATATTTATGGACTTAAAATAGTAAATTGGTGGATTAAACTAACAAACAAGAAAGAAGAAAATATTTCAATCCAGAATATTCCTCTGAATCGGTAAATTGCCCATTAAACACAATATTAAAGACAGAGGAAACCAGTTGAAACCGGAAACTTCTCCTGCTTGCCAAAAAAAGTGTTACTTCCACCGCTTCACATAACATTAGGTCTTATGAAACAATTTCTCAAGGCTTTACCAAATGAAGGTGAATGCTTCAAATACCTTTGTGACCAGTTCCCTGGTTTATCCGAAGCAAAACTGAAGTAAGGTGTGTTTGTAGGACTAGACATCAGGAAAATGATGAAAGATGAAAATTTTGAGATTAAAATGGAAACAAACGAAAGAAAAGTCTGGGAATCTTTCAAACTAGTTATTACTAGCTTTCTTGGAAACAAAAAGGACCCAAACTACAAATCTATTGTAGAAGAGACTATAAAAAATTTCAAGATTTTAAGCTGTAGTACGAGCTTAAAAGTTCATTTTCTCGATTCGCACTTGGACTATTTTCCTGAAAATTTAAGTGAAGTTAGTGAGGAACAAGGTGAAATATTTCCCCAAGATATAAAGGAAATGAAGAGCCGATATCAAGGAAAATGGAATCTCAGCATGATATCCGACTACTGCTGGATGCTACAAAGAGACAATCCCTGCAAAGTTCACAAGAAGAAAAGTGACAAAAGAACTTTTGAGGTAAAGAAAAAACGTCACTATAAGAACTTGTAACTTTCTACCTATTCTTAACAATTACTTGAACTCGGATATAAATGTAATTTACATGTATTTATGAATTAATGAAATGTCAATATTTCGCGATTTCAACTGTTTCCTTCAAAATATGCAATCACTTCGTAAAAAATCCTTATGTGATAGAAATAAATGGATTTCAGCTTTAGAATCAGCACTAAAAAAATAAAAATCATTCATCAAAATTAAAACAATTTTCAAAAAGTATTTTTTTGCAGGCCTGTGTTATAATAAAAAACAAATTGTGTGGTTGTAATTTAAGCGATTATGAAGCTATTCCAACTTCCTTTAAAGATCCAATGGACACTACTGAAGAACTTCGGACTTATTTCTTTTGTCAGAAGATCAGTTAAAAAAAGATCCAAAGAAGTTAATTCGATTCATAATGCTATACTTCATACTCACAAATAATCAGCACGTCTGACGACGATTAAAGATTTTTTTAATTAAACGCCTACCTGCATGCACATAAATTGTATAGGATATGTGTAATTGTAATAAGATAAAGATATGCATTAAAGCTATGGTTTTTTCAGTTTTATGTTAAATATTTAATTTTAAAATTTCATTATTGTTCTCAATACTATGTAGTAATATGTAGTTAGTACTACCTTAAAATTTACATTAGTGACATCAACTTTATAATAATCGAAATTGTTTAGCAAAATCTCGATTATACGTCTTCTCATTTATACGTCGTTTTACGTCAGTCCCTTGAAAGACGTACAAACGGTGCTTTGCTGTATTTATATAGGTAACAAATGATAAATGTTGGATTTTTCGAGTAGTTATAAAAAATAATTTATATTTATGATACGCGAAATTTTATAGTCGATATCAGTAATAGAAATTTAAACAGTTATGCTTTCAATGATACGGATTTATCGCATTAAAAGGAATTTTAAGAGAAGCAAATTGTATGGAAGTTCAATATATCTATATGAATTAGCTAAAAATACATATGTTAAAAATTAAAAAGGTTTGTAAACTTGAGTGTATGATGTAATCGAAATGGAAACAACGTCCCGACTTGCCAAGATACTCATGCAGCGAGCCCACCCATCACTAGATGACGCGAGGCATTATGGAAAAGAGACCGCTCACTAATTCCACTAATTCCAAGGGTGATGACAACCTGTTTACTTATATGCTAGCTTCTCATTTTCGTAATTTAGGTGGTACCTCTAGAGGAGATTCAAGTGCTGTAAATAATATTAAAAAAATGAGACTAAGTAATTAATTATAACTAAATAACTAAATTAATACAAAATAAGACGCAACGCCAATATAAAATTGATCCAATCTCGCAAATAAGACACTTTTGTTGAAAATTTAAAAAATCACGTTCGTAACTAAGGTAGGATTTTTAAAATTTGTTTTAGGAGTTCGAAATTGAATAACAGCAAAAAATTATGTTATAAAAATGCGAATGCTTTTGGAATGAGGTATTGTAGTAGCGATAGGATGTAATCTTACATTTAAAGAAATGGAAAAGAAAAACTGATTCGAAATTTTATTTTATTGCTAGGGTGTCAGCTAAAATAAAGCTAATCAAAACGCACTGATCACTTTTCATACTAATAAATATAAACGTATGTAGACTCCCTAATTTTTTATTTCGTGTGTTGTAACATAAAGAACTCAGTTATTTTGAAGATTAATTATACGCTTGCCATTTCAAAATTTAAATATCCATCAGAAAAACTTTTAGAAAGTCTCATGATTTATTCATTTCAAACCCGATTCTTTTTGTTCAGTAAATAAACACTTACCAGACGTTTAATTCAATTCTGTCACCGTCGTAAAATTTTTCAAAGACCAAGAATTATTTTTGAATTCATAAATGTGATTGAAATGCTCAATAAATCATGAAGAATCTTTGTTGTAGGTTTCAGTTTCTCAAATGCTAGAAAAATTTCAAAAACATAATACAAAAATGAGAATGGAATACTTCCAAATTGGTTTATCATAAATTATACTTCTTTGTAATACTTTTAATCTGTCAAATGGGAGACACATAATGGATTGCCTTTCATCAATCATAATTTTGCATGCATCGTTGAAAAACATATTTAGAACCGAGACTGCAGGTGGAAAGAATACTTTTCCTGTCATATCAACTTACCGCATTAGCATTTCTTGTTCTAATAAAAGAAAAAAATATGAAATCATAGCAATAACATTATTAAAAAGTTTTCTCCATTGTTCCCAAAATTGAGCTGTTCATCGTCACATAGCATTTAACTCGTTTTGTTTTCAAAATGGAGAACAGAATCGTCTGCTTAGACACATGAAAAGTTATGTTAGAACCATTAAAAAACAATTATTAATTATTCCATGGAGAATAAAAGGTGTTAAATACTGAATTTTCTTCGGAAAATACCTTGTGTTTTATAACCACAGGTAATGAGAAAACAACTAGAGTTAAAGTTCAGTCTTTAATAATGTGACGAATAACTGTGCACAGTTATACATTCGGAAACCAACTCCATTTTATGATTCGGGGTTTCACTATTGTTAATTGTAACTAAATGTATGAATTGAACCAAGTCGAATCCTTTACACAAATTATAATGCAATAATTAATTCCGCAACAATGATGCACTTGATTTTTTCCCCTGCCAAAATGTTTTGCAGATACAGCTACATCTTAAAATGTGCAATCTAGAATTGATTTTCTACAGCATAACTGCGTCTAATTATTATCATTCATGATTTTTTAAACTCGTATTGCTAGGGGTTTTACGTGGCACTAGTTCCTTCAAGCACGTATTGCAGACATATATTTGAGTAAAGATGTTAAAGTTTTCATTTTTAGTGCAGTCGTTTCGTTAAGCATTAAAAGTTTTTATTGTAGGTTTGGCATGATATTGAAGGATAAAAAAAAAAAAAATTACCGCATTTAGCATTTTGGATCAAATTCTAGCCGATTCTAGTCTATGACCGTTTTGGGAATAGTAAGTGCGAAGATGCGCGTCACTAATTTGAAACTAATATGGAGAAACTGCTGATTCTGTATTTTGCAGAGCTCAGCTCACGAAGCTCATTGGGAACATCCGACTAAGATAAGACAATGGATGTTACAGTAGTTTAATTTAAGGCTCCGTTAAAAAAGCATGAACTACACGCATCCATGGATTCCTTTCAGGATTGAAATAAGAACATTTTCACAAATTAGAATATAATTTCTAGTTATGCTTTAGCGGACAAATTTATGGCAAGGAATTAAAATATTAAAATAGTGTTGATTTCAACAGATAATATAAATATAAAACAAAAGTAAAAACTCTTTCTTTTTTTACTTTTGTTTTATATTTATATTGTTTGTTTCTGTATTATAATAGAAATAGCTGCATATGCGCCTTACTATATAATACAAAAGAGTTTTAATTAATTTTAATTAATTTATGACTAATTAATTTATAGTTAATATCTTTGTTAAATTTTGTTAATTATAACTGCTGATTTCAACAGCATGCAATGACTGTACATGAAAAAATTCCGCAAGTAATGTTTAATTTCTTCACCACAATGATAAAAGGCACCAAATTTACAACCACTCACTACAAAAAAAATGGTTTAATGGGCACGGAAATATCCTTCAAAGGGCAGTCTTCTTCCACCTGCTGCCCAACGGCACCTCAAGAGACCTGGAGAGAAACTCAACCAACCCCCTATTCAAATAATTCATTCCTTTACGATGGGTCTTAGAAGGGGATGGGGCAGACAGCTAAAACGGTCATCTCAAGGAGAAAACTATAGAAGGATTATCTGGAGAAAACCACCCTCTTGGCGCCATCCCCTCCTTAAAAGAGGGCTTTAATCTCCAAGGATACAAATGCTGCCAGGAGCCTCATTCCTACCTGGGCAGATGGCGAGGCGCACTCCACTGTGTTTCACAGCATGAGGTGTATCGGTCATCCTATGGAAAGGTATTACATCTGTCTTCGGCCCTAATCTCATCTTTGTTGGATCTTCCTTCGTAGTAGGCGCTGGTCCTACAAAGTACCGTTGTATGTTAGGGTGGGATATATGCGAAACCACGTTCTCAAGAAGCACAAAGAAATATGCAGATAAAGAGTGGGCTATTTGATGTAAAGGCGGAAATGGAATTTAACTTTGAGGAAGAGTGTCAGAGATATTTAGGAGTATGCCATTTAGTTACTCTGATCATTAGACCAGGTTGTTCAATCTTCGCAAATTCTAATATTCGCAATCAGTGGCGAATCCAGGGGAGGGGCTATCGGGCTGCAGCCCCCCCCTCCAGAGTTAAACCAAAAATCTTGATTTAATTTAAAATCACTACAAGTGTTTGATCTTAATTTTCATTTTAAAAAATAGTAATAAAATCGTGACAACATTGCTTTCTGACTTGACAGGCTCGAAAATTTTCCACTTTTCTAGTCATTCCACTTGCACTTGTAGCGTTGGCGCGGTCAAAAACATTTTTTGGCTAGTTATTTCATTGTATTTTATATTAAAATATCGAAAATATTGTAGTGTTCTTTATTATTCTTATTGTCAGGAGAGGAAAGCTTGTAAAGCTAAAGTGTTTTGGCTTATATAAGCCATGAGGTTTGATATTCGTCACTACGATACAAAATTTTTATGATCTCAGCCCCTCCCAGACCCAAATCCTGGATTCGCCACTGTTCGCAATGCATTCAACATTTTCGCTTACCTGTCAGCAAGGACTCGTAGGCAACATTTTAGACATTCTCTATTCGTAAGCAACATAAAGACGTAAACATAGAAGACCAACACATAACACACGCAGCACAAGACAAACACAGAACAAAAACCAACAAGACATCATCGGAGAGAAAGTTACAATATCTCGTACCGTTTTAGAGATAATAGCACTAACTCCACCGTTTACCACCAGGTGGCGCTGTGAGTGGTTTCATCCAGTAGCGCATAGTCACTTTACCATGCCTAGACACCACTCTTATGAAGATAGCTGCAGCCATTCGGAAGTTAAAAGGGTGGTAAGGGACTTTAGTGGACACCCTGTATATGGATATATATATGGATATATACAGGGTGTAACTGGAAACAGCGCGCAGCACCACAAGGTGACATTCGTGAGCTTTTGTTTCAACACAAGGTTTCTTAAACTGTGAGTCCAAGTCCCAAAATGGGTCACACCCAAGAGGATGGGAAAATACTGAGTTTCTCAATTGATGCAGAAATTCAATACTGATCAGCGAAAACACTTCAGAAAATCATCCGATTTGAGAAAATAAATGATTATCTAAATTTATATAAAATATTGTTTTTGATCATCGTTAATATTAATACTTCATTGGTCTGCTATATTTTCCTACGTGTATATTGATTTGTAGTTGTGAAAAATTTTTCTGGCTTGAAGAAGGTCGCGAGTGGAAAAAGTTCAAGAAATCTTGAATTAGAGTAGAAAATTGTGAAAGGTGCTATCGCTATTTCGAAAACAGTTTCTGAATATGTTTTTCTTCTTATACGGTGCTCTGGACAATTTATCATTTTTTGTTGTTGTTTTATTATATTTGGCTTTATAACGTGATATAAAGGCACTAAAATTTTGCCGTCATGGCCCCCCTCCTCCAAAACTAGAGGAGAATCATCTATATTCTATACCCTCCTTACCTCCTCATCACATCGCCACTGCGGATACTGATCTCATTGAGAATTATTCTGATTTCGAGATTGGCGAGTTCAAATTTACATTCTGTAGAGACAGAATGCTATGTACAGATAATCAAGTGTGTATTATTGGGAGCTCACTCAAATGCGTTGATTTAGAACAAATTAGGAGAATTTGAAAACCTAATACACTCAACAAATCACTTCAATAAATTTAATAACACATGTCCTACTTCGTCAATAGACGAATATACGAGGGTTATTACATTTCCTTGTACATAAACACCAGTAACGGCAAACAGCTCTTGCTAAAGATGAAGGTCTCTGCAAATAATTTTGATAGTTAAAAAAAGCTGTTATACTTTAAGCAGGTTTTTGGAAATATTAAAAATGTTTTATAGTCTTGCGTAATTTCATTTATATTATAAAATAGCATTTTCTAACTCACTTACACGCTTTTAATATTGTTCGCTTCCTTTTTTTTCTCTCTGTTTTTCTTTTTGGGTTGTTCTCCACAGTTATGCACTCAGATACAGTAAGAGTTAACTTTGAATTTCGAATTTAAATAAAACATCGTGTCATCCTGCTACCTGGAATATTCGATCACATGTAAGTAGCATGATTTCAGACGAGGTGGGTACTGTTCAGCAACGGATTCCGAGACTACTACTTTTGGACGATTTTACACCGGAAAGGGGTATCAGGCAATGAGTCATAAGAACGCATTTCCGGAGTTCTTTGTTAGATCACGCTCAGTAAAATGTAAACATCACCCTTCCATTCTTCACTTTCCCCCTATTCTGATGAAAATAGCTCCCCCCGGCGCATGCGCAAAAGTCCGAATCCGTTGCTAAACAATATATAAATTATTTATGTAAACATTCATTAAAAAATCAACGTTGCCTTGTCAGAAACAAAAGAGAAAAAAATGCTTTCATTTATTTAGCTATAATGATTCTAGAGAAACTTAAATTTATTTACATTTTTTGAAAAAAATATTATATATATTGTATTGTCTCTGTGATGAGCCAAGCACATATTCCTAAACATATCAGGTTTAGAAAAATGCTGTTCCTGGCAAGAATATTCAATTAGTACTGGATTTTGATTTAAGGAGGCTTGTAAGAAAATATGCCATTTATGACTTATCATGAAGGACATATTTTTTACTTTTATCAGGTTTTTATAAAGCTTTTGGACGGCCACCTCGAAATTTGAACCAATTCCAAGTCTTGGCTTTCTATATCTTGAACAATTCCGGATATGATGTCAAGCTTTTAGAGAGACAGGTGATATTTATTTGAGCCTAAAAGATAAAGTTACCTATAAGTGTGAGAAAACGAAGACATACATGAGGTGAAATAAACCTTATTTATCTAAAAAGAGACACGTCTGTCATCATGAGTACCAGAAGAGTACGTCTTCATCGTCTTCCTGCAGAAGATTTTCACGTCATCATTTTGCCACGGCACGCGCCACGAGTGATCTTTAACCTCGAGCAAGCCCACCAACAACGTAAAGTGAGGCTATCCTCCACAATGGGACAAAGTTGCGAACTATTGCCAGAGATACCACTCCAGATATATCACATTTTCAAGGTGGAGAAGTTGTATCACTTAATTCCCAGTTCACGGGTTTGCGGTTTTCTGACGGTTTTTATTTTTTAGTTTGTACCTTCTGATTTTCCTTCGCCCACAACGAGAAACGTTTTTATCGCTATCGAAGAGCGTAAAAGGCGAGGTCTTCCGAAGACTGGATACCTTGAACGATTTAGATTTCAGGAAAGAATGTGCAAGTATCTTTCTTTTTTCATTAACGGTTTTGATGATTGCATGTTTGTGGGTTTTAATAAGCGATGAAAGCATCTGAAGAATCTTAAGAATATGATGATGCTTCCAGGAACACACTTATTGTCCCTTCCTTAAGGTTTGTTTCACACATTGATTCACATAAAATTTCTCAAATTTTTAAGCTTTAATTTTAATTTTAGATAAATCTTTTGTTAAAACTTAAATATGCTTTTATTTATTGTTATTACTTAAAAAATAATCACAAAAGCTGTGTTAGAAATACGCGTCAGTGTTGAAAAAGCTAAAACGATGCTAATTTTACGAGAAAATCCGATGGGATTGACATCAGAAGTTATATTTTTTCATATCATAAACCTCTATTAAGTATTTGTATGTAGAAACAGGAGTTGCAATTCTACCTAGCTTGTTTCCTGAGGGTAGCAAATAAACACTTTCACAGGCCAAATCACAAGACAATATTCAACTCTTCAAACTAGAATAGAAAGCCAACCAGTTCACCATTTTTTTCAGAATTTGAACTGTCATCATTATTATATTTACACATTCTTTTTCATTAATTGTATTTGACAATCTTCATATTTAAGTGTGTCATTTTTTTGGATTAATTTATGCTTTGTCGATCCATTCTTTTTGTGTTTACATTTATGTTTTATTTTTGGTTTACATTGGTATATTTTTTTCCTCAGTGTTTCAGTTTCCATATGTTACCTTTAAACCGTATAATTCAGTATTTCATGGAATAACGAGGTATTCAACTAGGTAATTCATGAAATACCTCGTTGTTATTCTATGAAATACCGGATTGAAAATAACTAGATAATTCATGAAATGCCAAGTTATTCTATGAAATAACGGATTGAAAATAACTAGATAATTCATGAAATACCAAGTTATTCTATGAAATAACGGATTGAAAATAACTAGATAATTCATGAAATGCCAAGTTATTCTATGAAATAACGGATTGAAAATAACCAGATAATTCATGAAATAACAATTTATGCTGTGAAATAGCGGATTGAAAATAACTCCAGATAATTCATAAAATAATAATTTATTCTGTGAAATAGCGGATTGAAAATAACTCCAGATAATTCATAAAATACCTTGTTGTTATTCTATGAAATAACGGATTGAAAACCAGCGGGAGTGATCTCCCCTAAACTTTCTCGTATACTCCTAACACATGTCGAGAAAACTAGAATAATAAAAGACGTCAAATAAACTTCCGTCGCAAGTAAACCAAAGTTGGAACCACGCGTGGTTTGAAGGATCAAAACAAATTCAAATCCTCTGCTCATTCTTTTGCGCAACAGGACCTGGCGAGACTCCCTAAATGTATGCTTCCTTACAAAATTACTCCAGAATTTGTTTTTGGCAAACTGCCAAGTTTCGGAGCGTTCCTTCCTTGCACAGGCATTGCCACTGGTAGGCATGCGCAGGGAGTTAAGTTTCAAAACTGAACAAGTATGCGATTATACAGACCGACAGACAGTCAACCCTTTGACGGATTTGGCCCAAAATTTTATACGGACCTACAATCATGACGATAAAACTGTGTATAAAATTTTATCCATCTGGCTTTTCAAGTTTTTGAGTTATAGCGTTCGCATGATCCCGAACATACAGACAGACAGACTTCCCGTTGACGGATTTTGTCCAAAATTTGATAGAAACCTACAAATTATGTGTAAAGACCACATACCAAATTTCATCCCCGTAGCTCTAATATTTTTCGAGTTATCGTGTTCACAGACACACATACAGACACACACACAGACAGACATAATTCCAAAATTGTGTTTTTCGGAATCAGGGAGGTCTAAAACGTGGAGATTCGTCAAAATCTCGAGTTCGAATTTTTTGACGATTACAATACTTTCTCTTTGTATACTTCGTATACGAGAAAGTAATAACTAGATAATTCATGAAACACCAAGCTATTCTATGAAATAACGGATTCCATGCTTTAACTGTAGCAGATACAGTGGCGTAGCTGGAAGGGGGAGTGGGGGGCGATCCGACCCGAGCGGCACTTCGAAAGGGGCGGCAAAATCAGACATGCAGGAAAACAATTTTATAACTAAGAAGAGCAGCGGCATTAGTTCAGTCATTGTCTTCATAAAAAAAGTATCTATTGTAATTAATTCTTCTTTTTCGCCTTTTTGGGTAAATCACCGGTATGTGAAAGAAAGCCTGGTGGTGGACGTACGATTTCACAACCTATCTGCAAGGTGTCAAATGACGAATTGCGTTATTAAATCAAATCCCCCCCCTGGAATTTATTATTTTTATTTTGAGGTTTATGTAACTTGTAAGGGAAGGTCGGCACACTGACAGTTCGCCCCGGGCGGCAAAAGTTGCAGCTACGCCAGTGAACAGGTATACTATCTTATAATATCACATGCATCCTTATTTGAATTCTAATTTCATTATACGTTCTTTCCACTCCATGCGGATGCAACCAATCAGGAATCTGAATGATGCTAAGTATAGGGCTGTAGAGTGGTGTTCTTCTCGTGGTCGGTATTTGTTTGAGTAAAGAGCAATGTGATGGGGGGATGCATTACTCATACGTTATATTAACGCATTAAAAAAATTAATTGAGTAATTTATTTATACAATTATTATTTTTTTATTTTGAAAAATATTGAATGTAAAAAAGTTAAACAATTTTTTCTCATTAATTAAGGGACGATGAAAAATTTAAGTGTTTCGAACTGTGATAACAGCATTAGTCAGGTTTTTGAGATGAAGGATCCTTTGAGTCTAAGTATTTCATAAAACTTCTTTAGAAAAAAAAATCAGAAAAATCACCAGTCTAGACCAGAAGCATGAGTTTCTGTTTACATGTCTCCGGTTTACGTGCAGCTTTCAGGCTGAGTTATCGTAAATGTTATTTCGCAATTGTTTTCGTTCTTCTGAAATCTATCATTTGAATTCATTATTGCTGTTGCCTCAAAGTAGATAGTGTATCAGGATCTGAAAGTCAGATGAGAAGGTAATTTAAGGTATCGCTAGTGCGCCTAGCATTCTTATTTTTTAAACTCTTCTCCCAGAGATGTCCTTTCTTCCTTCTACTATTCTTATACTATTGCTGTTGCCTCAAAGTAGATAGTGTATCAGGATCTGAAAGTTAGATGAGAAGGTAATTTAAGGTATAGCTAGTGCGCCTAGCATTCTTATTTTTTAAACTCTTCTCCTAGAGATCTCCTTTCTTCCATCTACTATTCTTATACTATTGCTGTTGCCTCAAAGTAGATAGTGTATCAGGATCTGAAAATTAGATGAGAAGGTAATTTAAGGTATCGCTAGTGTGCCTAGCATTCTTATTTTTTAAACTCTTCTCCTAGAGATCTCCTTTCTTCCATCTACTATTCTTATACTAATATAGAGATCTCTATTCATCTATCTACTTTTTTGTTTTGTTTTAAATAGCAATTTGGTATCTGGTCTGGTGGATCTTATTTCCTTCTCAAAGAGAGTGACGGACTACATTTTGGTGAACCACAGCACATTTCTGAATTAGCCATTAAAAATGTAGAGAAGATAATGTAAGGAAAGATTTGGGGAGGTGGAATCAAAGTTTCGTGTTTATTTATTATTTTTTCAGCTACTAATTCTAAATGAACTTAAAAATTATACTCGAAGATGACGTATTATCATATCTTAACGGATGTCTGCTCAATTCGAATGCACACATTTGAATAAGGGTATTAAGTTACTTAAAACTTTGTATCTGATATAAAATTATTTGGATTTTAATTTAACTTTGTTTATTAACGTCCCGTTTCTTGGCTCCACAAGGTTATTTTGGGAAGGACCTCGTACTTTTGAACCGTATTCGCATAATGAGAATAAGTGAGTCTGCAATCCCGTCCCTAAGCTTATATGCTGCCATCAGATCACGGCTTGCGAACCGGGTGGATCTACGATGGAATCAGGTCTTGACTCTGCAACCCTCCGATCCCGGAACCAATATTCTGCCACTAAATAACACATAAAATTATTGGAAAGAAAATCACTTAAAAGCAGGAGTTCGATATAAAATATTTCCAATTATATAAGGAATAAACACATGTAAGATTTTTTATGGAAATATTCAAATAAGAAATAAATAACATTACCATTACTTAGCACTTCTGCACTAGCGAATTACCCATAACTTGCTTCGTTAATCAGCCTGGGTTGGAATGATTTCTCAGATTATGAACAAACTTTAATTTTACATTTTTCAGTTATTTGACAACAATTTCATCAAGAATTCTTTTTAGACCTACACCTACCAGCCTACCCAATCGGTTGCAACGGTCGGTGAGGAGACAACAAGTTAAATTTATATTTACATACCAGGCCCTGAACAGGGGAAGTGAATTAAAAAAGAACTGAGTGATAAAGCACAGTTTCTCACCCACACAAGTGGTCACAAATGCTCAACCCACCTACTGTGAGGAGTATTTAATTACAATGCAAAGGCTCTCACTTTATATATAAAACTGCAAGTAAAAGAAAAGAAATCGCAAAACGGAAAACTTTACTGCGCACTCATTGACGGATAGTTTAATTATTGAGGATTAACTTAGACCTTAATTTTGAAAAAATCCTCTTTTTTACTTATCAATAAATAGTTCGCATTAAAAAAAGAAGACAAAGTATAATTAGGATTTTAAAAATGGTTAGCATCTGCAGTGTCCATCATCCCTTCACCTTCCCCCTGTCTAAAGTCCCGGATTTTGCCCCCGGGTTCTACAGCTTCCTGGATTGAAGTTCAAAAAATCTGGTCACTTCAGGATTAACCTCCTCTTTAATTTTATTTTTATAGTTCTATGGCGCTTTTACAAAGCAAATCTACGAAATAACAGCACAACCAATATCTCAGAAGATTTTACACATCTTCCCTAAGCAGCAACTCAAACAAAAATACGCCAATCACTTTTTACTTCAATCCCATCAAACGGCATCTACCTTTTGAGATTAGTGTCAAAAGTGCAAATATTTTTCTGCAAAACTTGCCTTTTTCTTTAGATGCTTTTTTTTTTCTCCTCCATAACCACACCTCAAGAAACATTACCGTCCATTGCAGAGATTTTTCCTTCTGATAACAAATAAAAATTCCAAACTTGCGCTTCAGCAAAACTTTTGAAGGCTAATAGACTCGGTGCCGGGTGACAGGGGGAAGTCGAAGAAAAACCAGTTGGAGAAAGAGATCTGAAAGATCCTTTCCAAAAAGGAACGCAACCCCTTCTTTGATGGCCGTCACTTCGGTTTTTCCAACATCCGCCCACACCAGTCATAGGTCCTGCCGTTGTCTTTGAAATGCTGGCTGGCTGGTATGCGCATGTGCAAGGGAGGACCCATCTATGAAGTGATCCATGAATTGTTGGTGGTGGATACTTGACCCAAAGATCAGCGAAGGCACATGCTATAGACTTGAGAGACACCTCACAGCGTGGGTTTTGGGATTGGATAGCTTAATATGACTAAATACTTGATGGTAGGTCAGAGATCTCGGCAATAGGCATTCCGAATTCTTTTTTGCGAAATGACCTGAAGGTGGTCAACCCTTCTCTGCGATGAATATAAAATGAACTATCCACTAGGAAATTAACGCTTTATGAATGCAGTGTTTTGTGATAGACTTTAAGACTCCTAAGGCGAGGTTATGATGCTTTAACTCTCTGAACCCGGCTAGAGCGAGAATTCCAGTACCTAAAAAACTGAAGTAAATTTTCGTTCACGAAAACAGAATGAAATCCTTCCTTTCTTTACAGAAATTCCAGGAGGACGACACCCAAGTTTGGGCGATCAATTTTCAACAAAGAAAGGAACCACGTTTCTCCCTTAAAATTCACTCAGGCCGCCTGAGTCCGGCCTCTGTCGAATGGGGCGATTTGAGGCGGAATAGGGATCGTAGAGTTAAAAAAAAAAATGAGCTGATGATCAGAAGAGGAGAGCCAAAATTCGTATTATTACTCTCATAAATTAATTTTCTCTTAGAAATCTGCAATAATTTGGTATGAGAAATTCAGTGTTAAAGGTTTCAATCTGAGGTTACCTTCAAATAGAACTGCATAAATTGTTTGTATAAAACACATCTATTGATTATGAAATCATCAGTAAAGGAGATACGTGAAAAAACTTTGGTACTTACGTATTAACGCCACCGAGGCTACAGATTGGCGGTAATGCGCCAATAAAGAGCAATCTTGTTTACAAAAACCGCCAAATTGGCGGCACTTAAAAACCGCCGAATTGGCGGCACTTAAAAACCGCCGAATTGGCGTTAATACGTACGTACAGAAACCGCCAAAGTGGCGCCACTTAAAAACCACCAAATTGGCGTTAATACGTAAGTATAAACACCGTCAAATTGGCGGCACTTAAAAACCGCCAAATCTGTAGCTGCGGTGGCGTTAATACGTAAGTACCAAAACTTGAACAGTCAAACGTCATTAAACAGTCTTTCGGTTAAATCAAAGTTCTGCATTTGATGAGATTCGAAAATTCTCATCAAGTTAAAGTGCTATTAAGAAATCCCACTACATATCGGCCATAATCTCAAAATTCTTTATTTCCTGAGGATGATTCTTTATCAAAAATTGACTGCATATAGCTAATGCCCTCTTCAATGAATATAAATACTATATATTTGACCACATATTTCGTATTTAAATGTGGTGAGACAGCAATTTAGCAGTTCACTTTTGCATTTTATTAACATAAATAAAAATCTATGATTGTTAAAAAAACAAGGAGTTTAGATAAAAAAATTCAATCGATTACTGATATTATTTTTGGTTCAATGTAATTTATCTTTGCATCAATGCACCTTCGGAATTCAAAGTTGTTTAATACATGATCGAAAAATCCTTCAGCAGTTTTAAAAATTGTTATGGAAATTCTTATTTGTTATTTGAGCATTTTCTTTAACGATCACATGACAAGAAGATTTATTTATTTTACCGGATTATTTAAACGTGTTGCTTTGCGAATAGGAATGCTGGGAATTACTTTGAATCAATAAATATGAGTTATTCATTTGCTTTATACTTTGAATTTAATAGAAACAAAACAAACTTTTAAAAAATTTTAGAAAAAAATCCTTGTTCTTGAAAAATGTTGTGCTCCCTCTAATTCTTTTTTAAATTCATGACAGATTTTTTAGAATATTCTGATAAACATGTCTATTTTTTTGTGATAATTTCTTACTAACCTATTGTGCGACAAATATAAAACAATAATCTCAATTATATTAGATATATATTCATATGAATATCAATTTCCAAATACAAACATTTTCTAATTGACAATGTCCAAATTAACAAAAAAAAAATTGAACAGAGCATTTTAATCAATATATGTTCCCCTTATTACAATTATAAATTGACTAAATTTAAAAATTGATTAAATTAATTAATAAAACATTAATAAAAATTCTTAGTATTATATATAAAGGCGCAAATGCAGCTATTTATAATATAATACAGATACAAATAATAGATATACTAAACAAAATTTAAATTAAATAAAAAGAAAGAAAATTATAGATAATAAACAGCAGATTTAGACATAAACGATGACAATACATCTTTAAGCGTACAAACGCAACAGCCTCAAGTGATTGCATCAACAGAAGTTTAAAACGATAATATTTAAAACACATAAAAATTAATTTAGAAAGTTAAAAATGTTCAAAAAGGAAGAAATGAATGAGGAATCGAATGGCGAACTTTATCGAAGACCACTCGCCATAAACATTCCAAATTAGACAAGATTTTCTGTCAAGGGTAAGATTATAAATCAAAAGTATACCCTTTCTTTTCTTTCTTTTTATTTAATTTAAATTTTGTTTAGTATATCTATTATTCCCCTCATTACCATGCCAGCGATTCTCTACGTCAGCAGCTCTACGAAATAGTAAAAGGGGGGAGGGGAGACTAATCTTAAAAAAAGAAAAGAAATTCAAATTATTGAAACCATTATAGAAAAAGATAAATTGTTTATATGAAAATGAGTTGACACCTTTAAGAAATGGGAAATAAATATAAATAATATGAAAACTGTTTTGATGTAAACAATTTAAAATACTAAATTTCCTCGGAAGGAGGGCAAAATTCAACAACTGCAAAAAAAAGTCATGGGGAAAGGAGGGAAGTTGATTAAAACAGATATGGAGAGTTGGATTCCGATTAATCAAAACCTTCACAATCTCTGATTTCTGCTGCAAAATGAGACCTAAAAGCAAGGTGTTCCCCTTAGATTCTAAGACCATCTCTCCCTTTAACCTCCTTTGACTGAGAATGCCCCGAATTTCAATCAGAGAAAATCTAGCAACCCTAAATTGAAAACGAATATTCGATTCTTCGAATGGAAAGAACACCTCCTGTTCGAGACATACTTCATTCAGGGCCGTAGCACGCCTCTCTAGTTTAAATGAACAACTCACCCCTCAACAACCTTTGGACAGATATATCACCCTGCAAAGGCAGGTTCTGAATTTATTTGCGGGCTTCACGGGCCGTCCTGCACCCACACATGCAAGTGGCCAGATGGAATAAAGAAGAAAAAGAACGATGATGATTCTCATTTTTCACCTGGCAACAACAGGAGTGGACCGCCCCCACAACAATGACCATCCCCGATTCTGAAAATTATTTCAAATTACATCTTTAATGTCGCTCTCTTGAACCGAGCTCGATTTATATTGTCTATCACTATTTACAACCTCTGAACAGCGAAGAGGTGATGCGGGTCCATAAATAAATTGGCTCATTCGCGGGTTCGACTGGAAGGTTTTTTGTGGCACATGCCATTAAGGAAAAGTGATGGAAATGACAATAATAATGTAATTCGCAGTGTTATCAGAAAACATGCCAGAATCCCATAAGTCAGACTTCATTGTTTATGACTTAAGAAGATGATGCGATCGTTTCTTGCGTCGAAGCATCATCTTTATATGCATTAGCAGAAAATTAATGTGCTTCAATGTAAAAAATAATCTAGGTTTTTAAGAATCTCTAATTCACGAAAACATTTCTACGTAGTTTGAGGTCCGTAAACTAATATATAAAGATAACAATTTCCATTTCAAATAAGAATATTTTAGCTCTATAAATAATCAATTATCACTGTGGCAATCAGTTATCAATGTGAGGTTAATAACTTGCAAACCGTATTTGTAGATTTTTTAAATATCTCGGTAAATATCATAATAATTACTTTTGGTTCATAACACTGAACAATCGGCGGCTGTTGTAGGATTAAATTAATTCGAATAATTTACGCTTTCTAGCGACGATGTTTGAGAATCGACGGATAACATCGAATCACATTAACCAGAATAATTATGTCAATCTAATTAATCTGTATAAGTCAGTTCTGCTTGTGAATAATATTAAACTATGATACATCAGATAATCAGTTCTCTAGGCAGAATTTTTCAATAATCAACGCATTATGTCAGACTCTAGTTAATCTGGATAATCCACTCTCTGCCTGGATAATTGATTTTCCTACCGAACTCGAATCAGATCGGATTATTAATACTACGTGTTAATTTGCGTCGAATAATCGGAGCATTATGCTAAACTAATCAATTATCTGATTAAATCAGATAATTAATTATCTCGGCAGTTAATTCGCCTAATCAAACCATTACATAAGATTGTAGTCAATATGGATAATCCACTTTACCTGAGTAATTGACTTTCCTACCAAATGTCAAATTCTAATCAGTGGATGAAACGTTGGTGTCATCTGACCACGGTTCAAAATGACGAGCACCATTGCAAAATAGCCCTCATATTGCTTTAAAATGAGACGTTAATGTAGCTGCACTGACAAATTTCAACGAATCGTTTGTATTCAAGATGATGAAGAGCCACAGAGGGTGTATTTTTTGACTTTGTAAGTCTTTCCCTCGACAGAAAATTTGTCCAAATTAGAACTCCTATGGTGGGTGGCTCTTTGATAAAGTCCGCCATTTGGGGTACTCCTCCAATTTTTCCATTTTGATTGTCTTTTTCTTTTGTTTTCTAGTGTTTTCTTTTATGTGTTTTGGCTATTTTATTATTGGGGAATTTTTGTTGCTTAATTCTTTAGTGATGGGTTGGTTAGTTGCAGTAAAATGTATGATGCAATCACTGGATGCTGCTGCGTTTGGCGCGCAAAAAGGTGTATTGTTATTATCGTTGATTACTTCTTCTGTTTCATATTTTTTAAAAGTTTTTTTCTTTTTTAATGTGTTTTAATTTTTTAATTTTTTATTGATTTTAACATTTTTTAATTTTCTATTGTATTCAAGATGAATTTCTCAGCTTTTTTTCGCTTAGAAACATTATACAGTAAAAGAAAAAGGCGCTATGGAAGTCTTATGCTCCTATTTATAGTTCTTTTCCACCCTACTTGGGGACCACTGTTTAAGAAGCCTTGCTTGAAATATTAATTAATTTTCAGCAAAACTTTGTTTAGAAATTTTAACAATATTCAACGCTGTGCGATATTTATTTATTTTAACACGATAGTGAGTTTTTCTCTTTTTACTCGTACCCATTCTGCTTTTGAAATTGCCTGACAGAGGAAGAGCTTCTCGAAGTTGGCAGCATCTGTTCGCTTTCAAGTTTGCCGCCTACCAGGCCCTCAAAGAATGGACGGTGCAGAGAAATGATGGGAATTAGAATTTAATAGCTACTCTTTCAGCTGAGAGGGCAGGGGTCATTCACACCTCCTCCCTCAACTAAGTCCGGGTTACCAATGGCCACAATTCATTGCCTCTTTATAACAGGTGCCTGGGTTTCAAAGAGAGTAAAGTGTCATATCCGTCATGAATTAAAAAATGGATACCCACAAGATCGAGAAGTAATTTTTGGTTCTCTTTGAAGCTACTACAGTTGAAATTTTGTCATCTACAGCCGAGATGAGAAAACTGGCGAATAAAGGCAAAAAATGAAGCTATTTCCTCTTTATTGCCCTTGAAGCAAAGAACGTTTGTTTAGTATATGAAGCAAAAAATACGACATTAAATTTCACATCACATTTATCTCAAACCTCGTAGCAAAACGAATAATCAACATAAAAATATATAGCTAGACAAAATTCTATCAATTTTGAAAATCGACATTAAAACTAAAATGAAATAAAAAAATAATAATATAGTACAAATGATATAAAAAGATATTTACAACAAAAAACCTAAATCGTGCTATAATTTAGTCTCTACAAAACAAGTACAGTGGAACTTGGCTAATTCGAACGTTTTTAATTCGTGTTCCTCGGCAATTCTAATTAGTTCTCTGGTCTCTTGAATTTCACTAACTGCAGTGGAACTTGGCTAATTCGAAGGTTTTAAATTCGAGTTGCTTGGCAATTCGAATTAGTTCTTTGGTTTCTTGAATTTCACTAACTGCAGTGAAACTTGGCTAATTCGAAAGTTTTAAATTCGAGTTGCTTGGCAATTCGAATTAGTTCTCTGG
>BGPR01009909.1:7740-19856 GCA_013235015.1 Araneus ventricosus | reverse complement strand
AATTAGTTCTCTGGTCTCTTGAATTTCACTAACTGCAGTGGAACTTGGCTAATTCGAAGGTTTTAAATTCGAGTTGCTCGGCAGTTCCAATTAGTTCTCTGGTCTCTTGAATTTCACAAACTGCAGTGGAACTTGGCTAATTCGAAGGTTTTAAATTCGAGTTGCTTGGCAATACGAATTAATTCTCTGGTTTCTTGAATTTCACTAACTGCAGTGGAACTTGGCTAATTCGAAAGTTTTAAATTCGCTGTTCCTCGGTATTTCAAATTAGTTCTCCGGTCTCTTGAATTTCTTATTACCATAATGCTGAAATATCATCTGTAAATCGAATTTATTTTAGTTAATTCGAAAACAAAACTGGTAAAAATTATTTTTATTTCTTGATTGTTTTCGTTAGTTAATATGTCGGTACCTTGTGTCTTAATCCTTTCGACTCGGCTTTTTCATAATTAAAATTTAACTATGAAAAGTAGTTTAATTTAATGTTGAAGTATACTGTGAGTTTAAGGTTTTTCACTTTTCCCATTTTCTGGAAATCTCCTGGAACAATATGTCCCAATCATATAATAGACTGGGTCTTTTTGTCCCAATCGTATAGCCGACCGGGACTATTCCAGTAAAACTCTCTTTTCTGCCATAAGATTAGCGTGTCAGAGAAACAACTTTACAGCTTCGTAATAATAATGTTGTACTTATTTCATCACTGATGGGCTATATTGCTCCACTGTTAAATACGATTGGGATAGTATATCCCACAAAAAGAATTTATTCAAAAAATTTTTAATCTGATATTAAAATGGCTAAATTATTACTTAATAAGAACGATAAGAACTATTATATATACAACTAGCAGTACGCGCACGGCGTTGCCCGTGGAATCAGGACTTCAACAAAATGAAAAAAAAAAAAAACCGCCCACAATGACTTGAAAAAGTTCTGAAAACAAAACAAAATATGCGAGACATAAACACGTTAAGACACTGCCGAAAATAATAATCGAAGTCATTCAGTTGAAGGTTATGACGTATCCTGCGCTCTGCACCGTCAGCCAATGAAATTCCAACAATGCATGTTGGGAAGGCTTCCGGAGAAACTTTCGGGGAGAGTGCTTGTTAGAGAAAAATATCTTTCAACTGACCAGGAATAAATTAATTTTAAAAAAACGAAAAAAGGTATTTTAACCGTTATTGCTTTATATCCGACAGAACCGTTCGAGTTATAAGCTGAAAAAAATTGAAAATAATGGTGTTATTAGAACATCGGATGCAGCAAATTTAAAAACAAAAATAAAATTTCGATTTCAAAACTGACAATTTTTTAAAAATTTCTCAAAATTCAGTAAATTACGTATGAAGCTCAAAACAAACCTCATTAGAACGAAAATTGTTTGCTATATCCGATAGCGCATTGACTGTTTTTCAAAGGCCATTAGAAAAGATACTACAGCCGTAAATCTGCCAAAAATGACACAAAGCATTAAATAAAAAAATTTCTAGATTGAATTTTAAAATTCCGGCTTCGAGGTGCATTGAGTCCCCTTTACGACTATCTGTGTGCCAAATTTCATAGCTGTGAGTGCGATAGATTCGTCTGGACATCGCGCGCAAACACGCACGCACACAAACATTGCCTTTTAAAAGTATAGATGTATGGCAAAAATATGGTTGTACTCTCTGTAAAAATTAAAAAAGAGACCAATTGAAACTTCATTTAATGTGCGTGCTCAAAAACAAAAGCCCGCCATTTGCAATCTGAGAGTGTTTCCAAGTTTCTTTGATCATAATTTTATTCTCTAAATCCTTAAGAAAACTGAAAACATAAAAACCCATGCAAAAGTGGGATTTATTTACAAACAGGGAATGAAGTCTAATCTCCGGGGCGTATATGCCCATTAGGGCCGAAAGGGTTAAGTCACTTAATTCATTTGAAGACTTTAGTGCTGTGCAATGAATTCAGTCAAAAAAGCAGTAAGAAATTTATCACGTCTTTAAAAGCTTTTGAACACGTTAAATGGAAATTGCACTCTTTATTTCAAAGTTTTAATTAAATTAATTAAACTTATTGTTATAATCAAATTTCTGCACAATGTTTGATTATTGAAATTAGTTACTTACGTATTGAAATGATTATATTCTTAATTATAAATAATGTTAATTTATTTATTAAAATTTTTTACTGTTTATTTATTAAAATTGTTAAGAATTTAAAAAATTTTAATGCTGTGTTTCGTTTAAATTTGTCATTTTCACTAGTTGCATTCATTTTAGCCCCAGTGTTTTTTAATTAGAATTTTCGGATAAACCGAATTTTTATTGTAGTTCCTTGACTCATACTAATTGTACATATTCGTTTTATAATGCATGCTCTCTTGGATCGTAACTGTAATATCAACTTACACGTATTGTCAAAATGAATAATTCTACCACAATAGAAATAAGCCACTCAATTCATCTGATATATCACATTCAGGGATCGTATCGGTTTAGTTGACTGATTATTTATCTTTAGTTTATTTAATCATAAAATTTAAAAATAAAAGCATTTGGGTCCATGAGTTTTCTGTGTCAGATACCAGCAAAATAGAAATTAAAAAAAAAAAAACGCAGAACCGTTTTAATTATTCAATAAAAATAGTTCAAATTATATTTGTAGTTAAAGTCATGGGTTTATTTTACGCTAATTCGCTAATTATTTTTTAAGGTTCTGAACAAAATTAATCATCTGTAAGTTTAAAAAAATTAATTATTTCAAATTTCTTCCTTTTCTTGTTCCAACTTTTGCATGGTCCAAAAATAATGAATCGTCTTGGAAAATCAAAGAAATTCTCAGTAACAGTCGAAATTTTTAATAGGTTTATCGCATGCTCACACAAGGTAAACGCAAAGCGCAGGATTGGCGTTAGAATCTACCCGACAGGATGCACGGCCTGCCCGATGGGGGAGCACGGTTTGCCCGACAGGGGGGTACGAATGTAATGAAATTGGTCTCAAATTTTCGCCAGATCTTTATTTATCTACTAATACCCCTTTGCGTGAACGGGGTACAAAAATTTTCCCCGACGGGGCGGGGGGCAGAGCATTCCCGACAGGGGGACCTGGCCCCCCACTGGAGCCACCCGTGGTAAAGTGACACGAGCCAAATCAAATTTTGAATTTAATGCGCATTGTGGAATTACTGCTCGTAACGCTCAGAACATTTCTTTTGCTATTTGAAATAATTTTTTATATTTAATTTGTATTTTTTTTAAATACAGATCTAGTTCTTACATTAGATCTTTACTTAAGTTTTATGTTTTTTTCTACTCATTCTGACTACTCAATTCCTGGTACACTTAATATTTAAATCAAAAATTTTCCTCCGTGAAATCCGAGTTAAAACAGTATAATCTGGTTAGTAATAAATGATAAATGAATGTCTTCCTTTGCAATACATAGGGAGCCCACACTAATTGTAGCTCAATCGATAATTTCCAAACCATCAGAGGTAGGCATATAGCTCTAGTCGGAAAAATGCTTTAAATAAAGTAAAGCATTATATTTTACTCTGTTTGAGGCAATAAATATAGTACTGAAAAATTTCGAAGTCTAAATTTTTATACAGCTGTCCGATCCTATTTGTCATATTCAGTAAAATATTCTTGATTCACTAAGATATTTTTAACCAAAGAAATACTACTCCATTGCGACTTAAAGTGACCGAGTTATGGAACTTTGAAGATCACTATATTAGACGACTTTAGACCTTTACAATGGCTGCCTCGAGGAAGATCCACCGGTGCTTGCCATAGCGGCCGCTGATTGGCTTAAAAAATGCTAGAATCAAATGCGTTGTCTATCCGATTATTTGCGAGTATATTAATCTGAAAACTTAAAAGCGCACTAATCTAGATCAGTGGTGAGCAAACCATGGGTTGCGACCTTTTTTGGAACCGTGAGAAATTTTTTGTAGGTAGCTAAATTCAAAAAAATTTATTTGACTATAAAAAAAATACAAGGCTTTTCTTCAAAAAACGTGGTCATGACCTCTCTGAGGGTCGCGAAAAAAGTTTACACAAAGCGATAGGGTCGGAAATGAAAATAGTTTGCGCACCACTGATCTAGATACATGGAATTGGGTATGCGGTTTCACATCAAAAATGTATATCCGTATTAAAATTTGATCCTATTCGCTTAAAATGAAGAGGTCCAAACCAGTAGCATACCGAGGGTGATTGGCGCCCAGTCACAATGTGATTTTGCGCCCCCCCCCCCCTCCTCGTCAGTGGCTTGTAAACGGCACCCTTATCGCATTCGACTTAAAAAAGTGACAAAAAATAACATTTTGCCCAATGGCCAGTGGCGTTACGAGAGTTAATGGCGCCCGGGAAATAATATGATATTTTTTTACTTTCTCGTATACGAAGTATACAAAGAGAAAGTATTGTAATCGTCAAAAAATTCGAACTCGAGATTTTGACGAATCTCCACGTTTTAGACCTCCCTGATTCCGAAAAACACAATTTTGGAATTATGTCTGTCTGTGTGTGTGTCTGTGAACACGATAACTCGAAAACTATTAGAGCTACGGGGATGATGAGCTACGGAATTTGGTATGTGGTCTTTAAACATAATTTGTAGGTTTCTATCAAATTGTGGACAAAATCCGTCAACGGGAAGTCTGTCTGTCTGTATGTTCGAGGTCATGCGAACGCTATAACTCAAGAACTTGAAAAGCCAGATGGATAAAATTTTATACACAGTTTTATCGTCATGAATGTAGGTCCGTATAAAATTTTGGGCCAAATCCGTCAAAGGGTTGACTGTCTGTCGGTCTGTATAATCGCATACTTGTTCAGTTTTGAAACTAACTCCCTGCGCATGCCTACTGGTGCGTATTGGAGAGAGAACGGACGCTCCGAAACTTGGCAGTTTGCCAAAAACCAATTCTGGAGCGATTTTGTAAGGAAGCAAACATTTAGGGAGTCTCGCCAGGTCCTGTTGCGCAGAAAAATGCGCAGGGGATTTGAATTTGTTTTGATCCTTCAAAGCACGCGTGGTTCCAACTTTGGTTTACTTGCGACGGAAGTTTATTTGACGTCTTTTATTATTCTAGTTTTCTCTACATGTGTTAGGAGTATACGAGAAAGTTTAGGGGAGACCACTCCCGCTGGTTAACCCCAGTCGTCATCAATGGCTTAGCAAGCGCAAATATAGCCCGGAGCATGGTATTATTTCTACTCACCCTCATCATATTTCCCTTTAAAAATGGTGTAAACGCAGTAATGTTTTGAATCCATGGTGACCCATGTCGCCCGGTGCATCTATACCCCCTTGCTCCCGGGTTGCTACGCCACTGGTAAAAACTTCATATCCGATTCTCCGAACCGTACTACAAAAAACGCACCCTATTTTGTAAGTATACGAGAAAGTCGAGGGGAAATACACGCCGCTGGTTGTATAAATTTTCATATTTTTAAAAAATTACTTCGAGCTATAACCTGCTCTTCATACTAAAAAGTTAAGCCGATTTCAAAAGTTCATTTCTGCATTAAGCGGAATGATATTTTCTTTCGCTATTTCAGAGAAATCCTGCAAACCTTCACCCTAATAAAAAGCACCTGTTCTTCCAGAGTTGTGGGTGGTTCCCCGGCGGGGAAAGGGGGGGGGGGAGCGAAAGGAGTGGCTGTTTTGCAGCGTTAGAGGTGAGATGGATGTTTGCCTTTGACTTATCCGTAGCGAATTTCGTAGGCAGGAAGCGATGCAGGTGTTGATATTCAAGGGAAATTAGCCCTGAATATGAATGAATGGTCTCTGGCCTGTGCCGCAGATTATTAAAAGTGATTTCTAATTTTGGCTTGATTTGTAAGTTGTTTGTCGGGTGTAGTCAGTTGGGAGGGTTTCGAAGCTTGCTGCACTTTTCTTCTGTCCAGTATTTCTCTATTGAAATATCTACCTTCGTGTCTAATTACTAATTAACTGATAGCCCGGCGTTGTTCGGGATCCAAATTTTTCCATATGCCCCCCCCCCCTACCAGTTTCTTTTTCTGCAAATGTGGCTAATTACTTCCCCCCAACGAACGCAAATCTCCTTTCAATCCTTTCTTGTTGAATTAAAACTTTCATATCTTGCCTTTTTATTATCTTATAACAGTATGGTTTGAATGGAAGTGCAAGAGGTTTGGGAAAAAAACATTTCTTTCAAACTTTTAAACAATATACCGTACCATAACTAATACAACTTCACAATATACAGTTATACTATACAGAATTTTCGCGGCGTTGCTGATTAAAAATATTTTAAAAAATCCTTAGAACGAACAAAATGTTAATAAAAATCAAAATAAAACTACAAGGTGGCACCATTAGTTAAAATATTAACTAACTATTAAATTCTGAACATATTAAAAGAAGATTATTTTGGTCTAGAGTATTTCAAAACTCTACCTCATAAGAAAATGAATGAAAAATCAGTAACAGAACTCTATCTTTAGAAACATAAATCAAGCCAACTGAAATAAAAGCGTATAAAAAATAAAAATAAAAAATCCAACTGTTTAAATAATTAAAAGAAAATTTTTTGATGCTCTTATTTAACTAATTCTAATGAAGTGTTTCAAATCAAGATGGTCTCCCTATTTATTTTTGCTTATTAGCATTTAAAAGCTTAATAAGAACATGTTGCGAAAATGTCATGATCGCTACCCGCAGTCAAGGATCTATGGCTACTAGTAAAACAATGAAATAAGTAATGATAGGACAAATCTTCTTTAGGAAATTAATTTTTGAAATTCGTTACATGATTCAAGCAAAAAATAAATATTTGATAGTTAAATAACAGTATTTAAAAATTTTAGGACATAGAGCAGTGGCGAATCCATGGGGGTGGCTATCGGGCATCAGCCCCCTCCCTCAGAGCTAAACCAGAATTCTTCATTTTATTTAAAATCATTACAACTGTTTGTTCTTAATTTCCCCTTTTTTTTTTTAAAGATAAGAAGAACATGACAGCATTTCTTTCTGGCTTGAAAGGCTCGAAAATTTTCCTACTTTTCTAGCCATTCCATTTGTACTTGTATCGTTGGCGTGGTCGAAAACATTTTTTGTCTAGTTATTTCACTGTATTTTTTATTAAATTATCGAAAGTATTGTACTGTTCTTTATGACTCTTATTGTCAGGTGAGTAAAGTCTGTAAAGTTAAAGTGTTTTGGTTTACATAAGCCAACGAGGTTTGACATTCGTCACGACGATACAAACTTTTTATGACCTCAGCCTCTCCCAGACCCGAATCCTGGATTCGCCACTGCTTGCATTTGATGGTGGTTTCCATTGTGGCCCCTCTTCACCGTCATTGCCCTCATGCTTGATTTTTCTGTCGGCCTCGGACTCTTCCGCCTGACCATCAAAACTGACCACTACAAGCGAAATGTTGATCACTAGAACCGGCGGATTTTTTTTATGTGTTTAGATACTGTAGATCCGTTCCATTTTATTTTGATCAGTACAACCGACTGATCGTTACATCCGTGATCGCTAAAAGCGGCGACTACTGTATCAATTATATAATAATTACCTTTATATAATTACGATTATTATAAATATCTTTATTCGTATTATGTGAAAGTAAAACGTGAAAAGCCAATTCTGGATTTTCTTTAGGAACAATTTATGTATCTTTGTTTTCTGCATAATCATGTTTTAATAACTGAATCGCCATTGAATAATAGAGGTTACTCTAAATTTGAAGAGTTAGAAATTCATAAAAGAAAGATTTAATTCTTTAAAAAATTCTTCCGTCGATAGGTCGAGTTTGGCCATGTTTAAAATCTATGATGCCGTATATCTGTGTGTGTCGTATATCTTTTTTTATATAAAGTTCTCCTTCGCATTTGTTATCAGTGTTTGGAAACCCATAACAATCAAAAATCATAACTAGTTCCTGACGGAGAGTCTCCTCGAGTAAAAAGTGAAGGCCTTTTATTGATGTTTTCTTGCATAATAAAATCTAAGAAATGAAAAGTTGGTATCTAGTCACTAAATCTGGTATATATGATAAAAAAAAAATTGTTAAGTAAAAATATTTTTTTTCCATGCCTGTCAATAACAATTTAGCTTCTAACACATGCTGCGAAGAAAAAATTCGGAGACCTCAACTGTCTAGAAACTTTAAATCCTTAATAAATAACAGATTTGAAAGATGAAATCAGAAAATGCATTATTCTAAACTCGGTTTGACTAGATTGTCCCATAGCTTTGCTTTAACCCTGGCAAAAACAGATACCAAACAAAAGATGAGGAAAAACAAGTCTGGAGGAATGGGTGGTCTAAAGCCACGACCAGCCTCCGCACAGACGCCAGATAAGGCCAGCTCAAGATAAAACCAAAACCCTGCACCAGAACCATCAGGACAGGCATTCGAATACTTATGCATCGATAAACCCAGTAGATACTGAGGCGAAGTTCCTGAAAGGATGGGTGGTCTACGTGCATTGTCTGTGCGCCCATCGATTGGCTGATGCAGACTTGTTAACCTGCATATGTATGGCGATGTTTGACTCCAAAGATCGTGGCATAACAGGCGACATGAGGTATGAATTTATTAACCGGAGGTTACCACACGATAAAAGTGTGGAATAATATGTTGTGCCAGGAAGACTCCGAAGAAAGGTGGGCCTTATGCTTTTTAACACGACCTACGGGTCGGCCACCTGCATAGTGTCAGCCCATAAAAAACGTCCATCAAAATATTAAGAGGACCTCTTTTTATCGACGTGGTGTGGCCAATAGGCCACTTTACCTAGATTGAACTAAACGAGGAACGTTTTCCCCCTTAATCGCTAAACAGACCTGCGGGGGTGGAAGATGAGGAGAAACTTTTTCTTGATGAAGTTTGAAATGAAGATTTTTTTTATCCTGAGGACTTTGATCTTTGAAGATTGTTTTCTTGGGACTTCATTTAAGAAACTAGAAAGATGATGCAAAGAATTAATTTTTTATTGAAATGAAGAGAACAAGAACCACAAATTCGAATCGATTGTTACTTAAATTTCGAATGTGCAGCTTTAAATTTTGAAACGAGCTTTTGGGGTCGGGCAGGTTTTCTGTCGCAATAATCAAGGAAGTTATTTGTGTGATAAATACTTAATTATGACTTTGATTCTGATATCGCCAAATTAGTGTTGTGTTGATATATTTAAGCCATGATTTCTTAAGTTGTAGTTTGTTGAAAACAATTGATTTTAGAAATTTTTGTCAGTATAATTGTATCAAGAAACCGCGAATAGGGCAGAACAGTCCCTGTTTTTCTATTTTTTGTCCCTTCTTGAAAAAAATTTTCCGGTCTTTTCTTGATAAGTCAATAATTAAAAAACAATTCAAATATATTAGTAAGGTTTAATGTTTAAAAATTAGTTTCCTAAGTATTATCCTACGCAACTTTTACTGTAAACAGAATGTCATCACTCTAATAGAGCCATTGTTGATGATTCAGTATGTAGATAAAGAAATATAAGCAATAGCAAAACATGTTTTTAATATTTCTTCATCTCTTACAGCTTTCATTTTTAAAAAATATTTTACTTTTTTTGTTTGTTGGGGAAAAAAATAATGATTTTATACAACTATACTCCTGTATCCCCTATTCCCACCAGCTATCTAGAGTAGAGTTCCGAACTGGAGTTGAGAAAATCTAGTAGTTTATATTTTATTAAGTTTACTTAAAAAATATATTTTTAATTCAATTCCATGAATGTCGTCCTTTGTGTTTTCATTCATTTATTCAGGTATCTGATTACAAGCTGATTTTTAAACCAGTGCATTTCCCTTAGGAATATACTTCGTAATACTGCCGACGTGTAGGATACCTGGATAGTCACCACATAGTAAATTTAATAAAAACAGATTTTGAAAACACACTTTTATTAGTGTACTAAACAGGAGTGGCGTAAGGGGGGCATGACCTGCTGTACAAAGGGAGGGGCATAATGATGACCCTCACAAATTTTCGCTTATTCTTTATTTATCTACTAGCTGAATAGCTTGTTGCGTGAATGGGTACAAAAATTTTGTGCCGACGGGGGGGGGGGCACAGCATCCCCAACAGGGGGCCTTCCCCCCGGACACCCCACTGGCGCCACCTCTGGTACTAAAAAATAATATTTTTTTAAATAAATTATTTCCTACTTTTTAGATTTTAATTTATAATCCATTATTCTAAATATTATGGTCTCTTGAAATAGTCACTACTAGATGGCGCCACCCATATGGAATCAAAATTTAATTAAATCAATCGATTAACTAATAATTAAGTTCTGAAAATATTAAAATAGTATATTGTTATCAAGAACTCACAAGTGTATAAAATATCGATCCTCTGCATATCAGGAAATGAGTGAAAATCGATTATTAAATTCCATCTTTAGAAACATGAAACAAGTTAAATATATCAGCTCATTTTGTAAACATAAGAACAATTTGGAGGTGGCAAACATAAGAATAATTTGGTTAATTAAGTGGCTCAACAGTTAAAGAGCCGAAGACAGAGAGTTAGAACAGCAGTTAAAGAGAAGAATTATTTATATACTGCCATTTATTACGTTTTTTAATTATTTGAATTATATACAAACTAGCGGGCTCTGCCCCCTGCTCTCTGAAACTCGTCAACCTCCAAGAGGATTGCGTTGCAATCCTCCGGGGTTTGCTATGCAAACCCTGCTCGCTTCGCTCGCTACAATGAAGACACTGCGTGTCCTAGCACAGTTGTTGTAAAATCTTTATATATATATATATATACATATTACCTCCCCCTGCTCTCTCCGCTCTCCAGCCGATTCTTTGGAGATCACTGTGTGATCCCAGTTCACTTCTCTCGCTCGCCATACAGTTATGTGTTTCTGCTAGTATTAGGAAGTTATAAGTACATTAATTACTAAAAGTAAATTTCAATTATTTTAAATTGCATGAACTCCTAAAATATTAATTTTTCATCAGTTTCTACAATTAAAATCTTCTGATATATTTTATAATTCAAAGATGATTAAAAATCAAAATTATTATCATCAATCAGAAATCAATAATTTAAAACTTCTTGGCATACACTTTTGACTATTTCTTCAAACAGTTTATTTCAACATAACTTCATTCCAACAAAATTTTAACTTTAAAACTGATAAGATAGCCTTTTTCCAAATCTTCAAAGAAATTTTAAAGACATTGCTTTTTCCACCAAAATTTCAAATATGCCCTATAAACAATGAAATGTAGTTCAGAAAACCTTCCCCACATGTATACATGCTTATTCCAATAATTATTTAGTCAAAAAAGATATAGTGTTTTTCTCAGTGTAGTCATTTGTGTTTTAAATCTCAGAACATTCTAGTTGTCGTAGAATGATGTAACCAATCTCGCAACCTTTTAGCTAAAAAAGGACAGTTTAAAGAAAATAATGGCTTCAGAATTGTTCATATTAACTTTTCAAAATTAAAACTCATAATAATTACTTACTTTTAGCCTTTTATAATTGATAAGATAGCTTTTTTTCAAAAATTTCCCAAATCCTTGCTTTTCACAAAGAAATTTTAAACATTCCCACTTTTCAATTAAATATTACACAGAAAAGCTTCCCCACTTGTATACATGCTTATTCCAATAATTATTTAGTCAAGAAAGATATAGTGTTTTTCTCGGTGTAGTCATTTGTGTTTTAAATCTCAGAAAATTCTAGTTGTCGTAGAATGATGTAACCCATCTCGCATCCTTTTAGCTAAAAAATAACAGTTTAAAGAAAATAGTGGCTTGAAACATGTTCATATTAACTATTCAAAATTAAAACCCATAATAATTATTTACCCTTAGCATTTTATAATTGATTGGATATCTTTTTTCAAAATTTTCAAAGATCGTTTTTTTCAGCAAAATCTTAAACATGCTCTTTTTTAAACGAAATGTTGCTTCCGCACACGTAAACACACTCACTCCAATTATTATTAAGTGAAGGAATGTACACTATTTTTCCCTGGATAGATGGAACTCAGGAAATTTGAGCTGTCGAGTGATGAATAAACCAATTTTTCAGAAACTTTTAGCTAAAAAGGACATTCAGTATTAAGCCCACATTCATTCATTTGTCTAAATCAAACTGT
>BGPR01009908.1:10600-55165 GCA_013235015.1 Araneus ventricosus | reverse complement strand
TCATATTTTAAAATTAAAAATAGTATACTTTTTATGTGCATACAGAGGTATTTCAATTTATTATTTCAGAATGTATAAATCTATTTACTTAAATGAAGAGGACAGTGGAAACATTGATTTGTGTATCACTAAAAGAAAAAGATATTATTTAGTTGAGTTTCTAAAAATCTGTAAATATTCACTTAAATCAATGCTAATTCATATCAATATATATTTTTTTTCTTTTGCCTATCTATGTTTTTGCTGAAAAACGATAGCAAAATACCTAATTTTCAGATTGCTTAAAAAGTAAAAAAAAAAAAAAAAAAGGATCCTGTCATTCATTTTTGCGATGATTTTTTTTTTATTATCTGTAGTAACTGTCTTTGTGAATGCATGTTTGTTTTTTATTGAAATGTTAATTCATAAAATTTATGAATAAAATAACCCTTTAATTACACATTTTTATTAATATTTTTCACTCGTATTTTAAATTCTGAATTCTTTTAGGACTATGCAGACTTTGAACTTGCAAATGATGATGACGAAATTATGAAGTTCTTAAAGCTAGAAACAGGCCCTTCAAAAGCTGAAACTCTAAAAAGTGCAGAATCATCTGGAGATGTAATTACACAGAATGGTGTGGACAATCATGAGGCTAATGAGGTAAAATCTAATTTTTATTTATTTTTCTTTAAACTGTGTTTGAAGAATGTAATAATTTTATGTCAAAATATGATTTTATTATAGAACATCATTATAAAAAAATAGGGATATAACGAACATTCGGTATTCGGCTCTTTTGTCGAATACTAAACAGATATTCAGCCGAATAAATTCAGGGAAAAAAATTTAAAATATATTTAATAAAGAATATTGCAGAATTACATTTCAGTACATTTATTACCCAAAACTCTTGTACTCATTTTTAAGTTGCATTGTACTTGGGTGTATTTAATAATGTTGAATATCATTTATCATTGTAAAGTCTGAAATTATGATGCAAGAACAATAATTGTTCAGCATTTTCAGGAAAAAGTCTGTTTCATTTAGTTTCATACATATATATAATGTGCTACAGAAAATAAATGTTCACTATATGCTGTGCATCCAGGAGCAGAAAGTACTTTCTTGCTAAATTTGCAAGTCATGGATTTTTTTTTTTTTTTTTTCCCCACCAATTAAGTTGACATTCCATCCAAGTTGTTAGAAATTCTTTATCAAAATAGGAATTTAATTCTGATAACTAATTTTATCCACTGAATTTTCTTCTGTGTTTGTCATTGCCATGTTCTGCAATTATTGTTTTTTTTTTATTTCTGTTTAGTAAGTCCAAAAGAAAGTTTTCTTGTTTTTGGAATTATTATGGGAATTAAAGTATTTAAAATATTATAAAAGATGCATCAAGGTGTTAATATTTTTTTTAATGTGCAAATAATAAAAAAATCATTTTTTTCATTTAAAATTTGAGAATTTTTTTTAAATTTAAAATCAAAGTGAAATGTTTTAAGAAGTAGGTATTTAGCCACCGAATATTCGGTATTCGGTCTGAAATTTCGCTGAATATTCAACATTCTGCTATTCAGCCAAATCACTATTAACTACATCCCTTATGGGAAACAATTTTTTTAATATTCGAAGTGCATATGATGTGTAAAGCAAGATGATTTCTAACTTATAAAATTATATTCCCTATGAAACGCTCTTTGTATACTAGTACAAGGTGACTGATTTCAAAAGACTTTTTGTGGAAACCTCTTACATTCCAATATTCAGGAAAAAATATTTTAAATTGCATGTGCAACCGCTTATTTATTTTGTTTTTGTTTCAGTTGATTCTCTTAAAATTATACAAATATAAATTAGAAATCATTTTAAATCATCACAGTATACCAATTTCAACTGCTTTATTATTTATTTGAGTAGTTTATCTACTCAGAAAAAGATTAGACTAGATATTGATAATAATTTAGCTAGATAATTTTGGCTGATATAATTTTAACTAAATATTATACATTACAAAGTTTACAAGATGGAAAAAAAAGTTTTGTTCTTTACTTCCCTTCAGAAAGTTTAAGAAAGGGTTATTTATTTTTATTTTCAATCAAGACATGCGAGACTTTCACTTTTCAAAAGCTATATTTTTCTGGACTTTGTATTAGAATTTATATTATAAACCCTGGTATGTTATTGTTTAAAATTTGTTTTTAAAGTGTTTAAGGCCACTGAAGTATATTTACAGTAAATTTTACAGTCAAAACATTACTTTATGAGTATTTCATATATATTATGTTCATATAATAATAAATTATACCTTTTTATATTATTATATTATAGAAGTATGTTGTATTTCCCAACCAAATTTCAGTTAAAATTTGAAAATTGCTTTCCATAATTTTCTTTGAAATATACATACCTTATATATCAGAATATAAGCCGATCCGTGTATAAGCCGAGAGTGCATTTCTTGTTCAAAAATTTACCCAAAATTCAAAACCTGTATGTAAACCAAAATGGAAAATAATATAAATAAATAAATCCTATAATTTTCAAACACCAGGCCAGCGAGCCAAGTACCAGGCACCAACGAGGATAGTTTTAACTCTGGTAACCCTATCTCAAGTTAGCACATTTTCTCCATTCATTTGGTGTCTTGTCCACTAAGCTACAACCCCTTCTTCTCCCATTTCAAAATGGGTTCCCCCACCCCAATTTCCTTAGAATGACTCCCACCCACCCTCCCCCTTCCCTATTTTGCAGTTTTCTCTTTTGTGGGAGACAGTCTCTCCCCTTTACATATGATCCCATTTCAGTTTTATGGCCTAGCGTGCTGAATGAATATCGGACTAGTTGAAAATCTAAACAACGGATGTGACTCTACACTGCAGCAATTCTCATTGGATTTTGCCATTGATGAAAGGTTTGATACGATGTGCCGCATGGCGTGATAGTGAATGTCCTACTTTGTACTGCAAATTTTAAGCTGCAGGTGATCATGTTTGCCTGAAATTCCGACAACAGTGTGGCTGCGCAGCAGTTTAACGTAAATGAAAAATAACTTTGAGAGTGAAGAAAAAAAAGTCCTGAATTAGCGAACCTGCTGAAATTTGACCTATTCTCACTATGGAGGAAAAACTCGCCTTGGCTAATGGTAAAATACTTGCTAGATTAGCTGATTTGTGTATAAGCCAATCCCCCATAGTTTAGCTTTGGAAAAAGTTCCAAAAATTATCGGCTTATACACGGAAATATACTGTGCATCTGAACTTAGTACAAATTATTTTCAATTTATTGTTATCATCAACATAATATTAACCCATTTATGCCTAATGCTCTGATATTGGAATTTTATTCTTATGGAAATTAATTATACCCTACAAGTGAAGTTTATCAATATGATCTGATTTGTCACATCTGTCTGCTTTCCAAGGAGGGTAATATGACTTGCTATTTAGAGTTAGCCACTGGCAATGCTAAGGATATGTAAAGGTGTTTTGAAAAATTGTCTGAATTTTCAAGCAGATCTGAAGGCAGGCATTACACCTTATACTTGTAATCCTATAGAACTCTGCTGAAAATGAATAACTTCTCAGAAACTTAACAGTGATTAATTTTATGGTGAATTATTTGTTAGTCAGTAGAGAAAAGCAAGTATATAATGCTCAATATCAGAAGTAATGACTAACTTGTGAACTGTTGAATTCCAATTGCCTTTGAGTAAAAATTATAACTACTAACGGAATTTTTAAAAAAATTACAGTAGCTTACATTTGCTATGCTTATCATTTTTACATAATTTAAAATGCATTAAAAATTAAAGTACTTTCTTTTCCAATTCTTGTTTCTTTAATTCTCAAGGCTAACCTACATGAATTTTGTGTACAGATTTCAAACATCCATAGTATCTGGATAAATTAGTTATTCTCAGGATTCGTATCAATTAGTTTAAAACAGATGTTTAAATAGGTGAAATTGATGTCATCCCTTAATCCAGACATCATTGGCCTTTTCTTTGTTTTTCCTTTTTGATCATCCATGTCCTGTTTTAGGAAACTCCTACAACACTAGAAGAACCTATTTCTAATGGTATAAATCATGCAGATAATGAAATTAAAGAACAGGAAACTGAATTAGTTAATAATGAAGCAGATGCAGAGGAAAGCATAACTAATGACAATCCTGTTGCTGAGGAACCTGAAGTAGATGTAAAGGAAGCAAAAGAAGCTGAGGTTAAAAATGAAGATGCTGCTAAGGAATCATCTGAAGAAGAAAGTGAAGAAGAATCCGAGTAAAAAGTTTCAGATGAAGAACTGAATAATCTGGTTGAATTTTCAGGGGCATATCATTAAGTGATCAGACATTGAAATTCTGACAGTGTGGGTTGTCAGAAACAAAAATAATTTGGAGCATAAAAGTGATGGTTACGGCTTCAAAGATATTTTTGTCAGAAAGTTTTTTTTCCCATTAAATGTTGAGAAATTTTTCAGTTATCTTTCACTTTTTTAAAGAAACTTCATCATTTTTTTTCTTGGAATTTTTCTCTTTACTTGAATGTATCTTTCTGCCATTTTCTCTGCTAGTTTTCTTTTTAGTTTCTGTAGTATTCTTTCTTCATTCTGTTTGTGTTTTGTACATTATCAAAGTACCTTTTTAATTATCTTGTGAATATGTACTAGAGTACAGTTGTTCTCTGTGTATGAAAACAATAATTGTAAAAAGATTTTTTTTTTGTTAATTCTGTTTATATTTGTAAAAACAGTTAACTGAAAATTGTTTCTTGTTAAATCTATAAATGAAAAAAAATAATTCCTGTTTTACAGATTATACTTTGTTATTACTAAATAAAGTATATTATTCCTTTTGTCACTTTTATTGAAAATTTGTCTCATTTTTCTTAATATTTCATATACTTTTAAGTAAAAGAATTGATACTTTTCGGTTAGCTCAACAGCATTTGTCATCAAGCATAATTGTTAACACAGAAGAAACAAAGAAACTTGCTTTCCTGTTAGCATTGCTATTGCCAAAATGTGCCAAATATAAAAGGCTTACTCAGTGAAGTTTGTGAAAAAAATTGCTTATTTCATTGAGTCTGGTGAAAATTTTGTGAATTCCGTATACATTTTGGCTTCTATTAAGCTAAAGGAAAATTAGCATATAATACATTACATGTTTATGTTAATTGTTTGGAATTTTTGCTTTATTTTTTAACATTTAATGTTTGTTTTTCTCATTTCAGCAATAAGAATTTCTTCCTGCCTGGCATTGTGCTTTCAGAACTGTGTCATAACATCTTCATTTGCATGCTTCCTTGGAATGAAAATGAATTTTAATCTGTATTGCTTTTTGACTGCTGAAGCAAATTGTGTGTATGCTGTAAATCTCATAACATACATGTCCATTCATTCTTCTTGTCCTACATATAATTCTTAATTTTGTTCTTCCCTTATGAGTGCACAAATTTTTATGCATTTTTTGCATACAACTGTGATATATTGCAAATTTACCAACATGTATGAACATTCACCCAGTGAAAAATTTTGAAAAATCAAAAATTTGTCCATATATGTTCATCTAAAATTCTTCTACTGCTGGCGGTAGTTGCATTCTTGTATGTTAATGTTGTTGATTAGTTCAGAGATTACAAAACAGATATTTGCTCAGATCCGCTCCATGTTTGGTTTTGTTTCTAACTGCATGTCTTAAAAGTGTAATGATTGTGTTTTGTGTTGTTAATAAGATTGTCTATAATTATTGTTATTTAGAACACAGCTGGATAAAAATCACATTATTTAGATTGTTTGAATTTTTTATTATTTATTGTTTTTTTATTTATCAAAAGACAAAGAATTTGGTGCTTTCGTAGTAGTCTGTCAACCATCTTTGATAAAGAAAAAAAGTCACCAGAAGATGCACCAAACTGATTATAAGCGCCAAATTTGTGCCAAATAGATCAGCACAAGTTTGGTGGGATCTGTCCCGACTTTCGTGGTCGATGGGCTAATACAAAAGTACCAGAATTTTTTTGGTATTGCATAATTAATTACTCATAAAATGTAATTCTTTATGTTGTAAATAAGATGAAATGTCTTTCTTGACATTAATTTTTATCAATTTATAATCATAAATGACATACAATTCAATTTTTCATCATTTAACATTGTAGGCTAGATTATTTAGTGTCGGTCAGTGATGGCTCGTCAGCTCATAAATAAGCAGTGCTGCAAAAGTTTTATAGACCTAAAGTGTAGGAAATTTTATGCTGATTATTTTGGTATATAATGATGATATACTAAAAATTGATAGTTTCTGAGTTATAAGCAAAAAACTGGAGAAAAAAATTTTATGTTTTTCGGTTATGACTAAAATTCCAACAAAAATTATTGGTGGCAAACCTCAGAATCGTAATCAGCACTCAAAAAAAACATAAAGAAGCAAAAAATTACAACTCCTCCAGAATTGGATTTAAAAAATGATTGAACTACTGAGAAAAAGCAAAAAGCCAAATGAGAGCTGAAAAAAATTCAGCTCAAATGGAATGCAATTTCAAGTGGAGAAAGGGTTGCTTTTCTCCCGCTTCGCACTGCTCTTTGCGTTGATATTGGATCCATAGGAGGGGCAAAACTTGATGCAGCTCTGGTCTGCTTCTCTTAATTCTTGATTGATTTTCTGTCTTCTTTTTACTTTTTTTTTCTGAAATTTTTGTTGATCACTGAATTCTCAAAGTGAAAAAAATTAGCCAATTAGAATAAAAACGAAAATACAATCTTTTAAAATAATTTCATGGGGGACTGCAGCTCTTATGGACGAGCCACCACTGGTGTCAGTTCATTGCCATTACATGTTATATTCTGTTTTAAATATCTTCACATAAAGATAAAAACTATTTTTTCAGTTATCAAGTGTAAATTGTGATGAACTTTTTGAATGAATGAATTAGATGTTAAACATTGATTTTTTTAAAAGTAAAGAACAAAATTTTTGATATGAAATTTGTTTTTATCTGCATAAAGTTCTGTTTTTGCATATTCATTTAACTTGTTATTGAAAGTTAAATCATATGAACATATCATGCTATCCATTGGGACACATATTCATTATTAAAAGCATTTGCAATTGTGATAATATTAAAAGGTGATAAAAATTGTTTTACTTCAAATTTTCATTCAGTGAAATCTTTTGTAAACTTGAATCAGCTGTGTTCTATCTTGTATAATACTAACTACTTAGTACAATGTGTAGCAACTGTGTTGTTGTGTTAAGTAGCATGCCTGCACATTTTATTTTTTTACTAATGTCTTGTACAGCATTAGAGAATTAGTGTTGCCAATTAAATTGGCTGTCCTTGAAAATATAAAACTGTTTTGTACTTAAAAGTATGTAGTTGCTTTACCTTATCCAGATAATGAATATGGCATGCTTTTGAATACTACACTTTAGCAGTATGGCCAATATTCGTGAAATATTTATACTTGCCAAATTTCTAAAATATTAATTCTAAACTTAGCTGATGTTAGCAATTCTCATGCAGACATGGACTGTTTACTGTTAAATAGTCTCCCAAATTGTGTCATATCATTATTTAAAAAAAAGGGTATAATGAATTCTAAAAGAATAATAAATATTTGAATATATGAATCCAAAACTTTAAGTTAGGTTTGAGAAATTTAATATAAATATTTATCCGATGTGCTTTCCATTTCCTGTTCTGGAACATTAAAAAAAAAATCCCCTCTATAAAAAAACTCACACACACATACATCTTCAAAACTAATATGTTTGTTGGAATAAAAAAATGCTTGAGTGTTTTGAAAGATATAACAATGCACTGCAATATACAGTTGCACATATTAAAAGCTTATTTTATCGCCCCCTTCCCTCAAGATTAACGCAAGGAATTATAATTATAAAAAATTGTACATAATGTAAAAATGTACTTTTAAGCTATGCTGTTATAAAAACAATTAATGAAAGGAAGGGAAGCCCAAAAGATGTTATAGGTAATGGCTATATGTTTTTAATTCTTTTCTTTTAAATTCTGGTCTGGTAGATATTTTTTGTTATATTCTGTGAATTACTAGCTGATAAAAGACTGCCAAGAGTGGTAAGCTTTTGTTTGAAAGTTAGTCATATATTTAATGAAATCCCAAATGGACTGAACTTGGAAAGTGTTCTATTTAGATTTTGAACAGAAAATGAATGTTAATATTTTGCTTGTAATTCACACCTCCCAATACTTAAACATTTTTAATGTTTTCTGTAAATTGATAGACTGTTGTTTTTGTTGAACAGAATTATCCCCATTTTGAGACTGCTGATGGAATGCTTTATAGAAATGGTCCTTTTTATGATTAGGTTTGACAATATTTCTGCTTTAGCATTGAACATCTTTAGTGTTATAATGTGTTAAATTGAACATAGTTAGAAATTTTATTTAGGTTTGATAGCATCTCTGTACATAGAAAAGAATCAAGATGTGTTGCACAAACTTTGCAGTTATGACCAAGCTTAATAAAGCAATTTTGAAAAACAGAGCATTGTTTCCTGGCTTATTGTTTCAAAATGAATTTATGAAAGTGAATTATTGTAACATATGTAGGTATTTAAATTATTATCGTGGGGTTTTATTAAATACATATTCTTGCTTATATATTCTATACATACTTGTTGCTTTTCATTAAATTATTCAATTAATTTTCAATCTTTTACTGAAATAATGAAAAACGGAGTAAGAAAAAGTAGACAATTGTCTTAAAAAAATAGAGATTTTAAACTATTTCAAATTCTTTTCTCCCACCATTCTGTATCTTCCAATCCATTACTTTTATCTCATTAATTCAAGAAAAATATGTATTAAAAACATTGATATTTTACATTTGCATTACTGGTTGCACGCAAAAAGATACTCTCTTTGCAACTCTTTAATGAATACTTTTTCTGCAGAATTTCAATGTTGCATGAGTGGAGCATTCATTCTGCTTTGGACAAACTGAAGTATGCATATTACTCAAAATATTCTTACGATTCAATATTTAATCAGTTTTGCTACATTTAAAAGTGTGGTTTTCTTTTTAATGCTAGATGGAATCGCAGTTCAATAGTGTTATTACATTTCAGAAATATTTTCATTTTTATGAAACTGCTAGTCGGTGGTGATCATGAATGCATCGGTACAAAATGATATTGGGCGTTCATATTTAAAATTTCACTTTCAGACTCCTATTAAGTGAAAACTACTGGAAGAAAAGTTAACTTGGAAATATTCTGAGGAATGTTTTGGAATTTTATATCCTGCCGAAAATAATAATAAATAGTATAAAAAATCGCACTTGGTAAAAATCAAGGTTTATTAATGGCATTGACATAATAGATTTTACAAATAACAGTCATCGCGCATTGCATGCTCAGTGTGCTGTTTGTTATTTTCTGAAACCAGTTCCATCTGGCACTCTTTATAGTAACTTGAAGCTTTATTAACTGGAATGTTATGATTTACATTTCTGAACTCTGACACATCTATAATATTGTCTTGATGAATGGCATTTGGAGTTAATTGCAAAGCCAAAGATCATATGGTCTGATGACTGAGATGGCCATGAAGCAGGTCCAGTAGTTTCCATTTTATAGGAGTCTCAAAGTGAGACTTTAATGAACGGTATTATAAAATAATCTTGCGAGTCGAGTCAATCTCAGTATTAAAGAGGAGAAATAATATTTCTATGATGGATGCAATAATGTCCTGTGTACACACGGAAAAGTTGGATGTAGGAATGCCGCTTGTCATAATTTTAGTCATCTGAAAAAACTTGCCTGGAATAAAGCCAGAAGAAATATTGCGATTACAGAGTGGATTAAATATGAGAAATACAGAAGTAAGTTTAAATTTCATTTCAAAAAAGCCAAAGAAAATTACTGGGATAACATCAGCAAAATTTCTCGAATCCCACGTATGTTTTTCAAAATACTGAACAAATTATCAAGTCATACAAATCCTAATGTTAAAAATCACGAGATCATTTTTCATAACAATAGGTATGAAACCAACCCCATGAAGCAGAGCAACTTATTCGCCAATCATTTTTCAAGTTATTCTCATGAAGTACAGCCTATTCCCTTGGATTATAGCACTGAAAATGAATTTTTGAATACAAATATAGAATTTTGGGAGCTCAAAAGAGCAATTAGTAAGACAAAAAACTCCACTCCTGGTGCAGATAACATTCCATCAATCTGGTTCAAAAAACTTGATGCTTCCCTTTTAAAAATCCTGGGTATGTTGCAACAACAACTTGATTCTTTTGTTCTTCCCAAAGCCTGGAAACACACGATCATTATCCCAATTCCTAAACCCAATAAAGATAAAACTAAATTAACTTCATACAGACCAATAGCCCTTACTTCTGTTTTCTGTAAAATCTTCGAGCGTATTTAAGCGTATATTTTAACCCCCAACATGGATTCCTCCCTATTAGAGATAACCATACGGCAATTTATAAAATTTATTCAGCGATTTCTGAGGCCCGGAAAAACAAGAAATTTTTTGTTGCTGTCAGCCTGGATATCGAAAGTGCTTACGACTCTGTGCATGTTGATGATCTCATTCTCAAATGCCTTCAACTAGGTATATCTGGTAAAGTCACTAAATGGATGCACCACTTCTTACAGGAACGGTCTTTCCAGATTAAATGGCGAAACTTTCTTTCAAATACAAAAACTAGTTTTAAAGGCTTTCCACAAGGATCCGTGCTTTCACCCATCCTTTATGTAATTTTTATGAATGACTTTTTCGAAACTGGATAATAATACTGGAATTTTCAATTTTTGCCGATGATATTTTTGTTTATTGCTCCCACCACTCTTTAACCTATATCCAAATTAAAATTCAGAATACTTTGGAACTTATTTATAAATGGTGCTGTTATTGGAAATTAACTATCTGCCCGGAAAAAAGCGCAATAATTGAATTGTCAAACAAACAGGTCACCTCATTCCCGCGAATAACTTATGCTGGTATTCCACTTCCATGGAGTGAATCGATCAAATACCTTGGGATCCAGTTCTCAAAATATAATCAAAACGGACATATTCTCAGAAGTTTACGAAATAAAGCGCTTAAAAAAATTAATGGTCTTAAGATGCTTGGTTATAAAAGAAATGGTCCTAGAACCAAACATTTAATCACAATTACTAATAATAGTATCCTTAGCCTTTTTTTCTATAGTTCTCCAATCATGAACAAATTTTCAGCCACTCACCTCAAAGCCTGCAATGTCATACAAACTACATCCCTTAGAATAGTCCTCGGAGTTCCAATTTGGACGCCTAATGTTATCTTGCTAAAGCTAGCAGGGCAGGAAATACTGTCTGGAAAAATTAAGCGGTTAGCGATGCAATTTTTATTAAACAAATCGCGACTGAACCCTTTTCTGCATTATTCCTTACCCCTGATAGAATTTACTCACAACTGGTCGAAAAAGATGCAAAGTCTCTCAGAATCACTTTTCGCAACCTCAGTTGCATTCCAGACCATGTAATTTCTCTTCCCATATTTCCACACTCCAACCTAAACGTATGTGAAATTTTTCTTAAAGACTTTTATTTTCAAAACAAAGAACTTCCTTCTTCAATAATCTCCTCTGATTTCATTGAATGCATCTTCCCAAATCATTTTATCATCGTCACTGACGGTTCTAAATCTCACTGTCACACCTCCATTGCGGGTTTTTCTTGTTTACAGCAATTTTGTTATCGTATTCACCCTCTAAATTCTGTTTTTACTGCTGAAGTCTTAGCGATATGCCAAGCATTGGATGAACTCGTTATTCCGGAAACAGATATTCTAATCCTCTCAGACAGTTTTTCGGCACTTTCGTCTTTGAAAAACATATCTTTCCACTCCCCAAAAGTCATACAGTGTCTGGCTGCAAAAATCCAAATCGGAAAAATCTTAATAAAAAAAAATTGCACTTTTGTGGGTTCCTGGACATTCTGGGGTTTCTTGGAATGAAAAGGCAGACTCTATCGCAAAGCAAGTATCAGATTTTTCACCTTATATAGATTGGATTGCCTCAGAAGACATGTTTTCCCACCTCAAAAAGCAATCATTACAAATAACTGAAGAAAACTACCATAAAAGTAAATATCAATTATTGATTGGAAGCATCCCGGACATTCTAACCATATCTAAATGGACTGGTAACCGAGTACAAGATAGATTAATTGCTTGCATTATTAGCAAAACTATTACAACCCCAGGTCTTCTTTCTAGATTCAACCTCCACCCCGATCCTTTGTGCAGAGTATGCAACGAAATAAATGACATCTCTCGCATTCTATTAAGGTGCCAAAAATATGCATCTGTTAGAGTTATACTCTGGAGAAAACTAAATATAGTTTCTGCAAACATCACTTATGATGCACTTTTGTCTCGTGTTCTTGTCAACAAGAATCATCTCATCTTTGTTCAAACTCTGAAGTACTTCGACATTGATTAGCTGCATCCATTTGGCAACAAGCGGTTCCGATCCATTGTTTACTCTCCATTTCGACGTGCTCTGAATTACCGCTGGGATTGATTTAATACTGTCAAGGACTGGTTTAATCTTTGCTATGGAACTACCTACTCAGTTTTCTTGGAATGATTAGCACTGCATCTAATTGGGAGTAGGGGATAATAGCTTTTGTTGCTTCAAATCCCGTAACACAAATTCAAGTCAAGTTGGATGTAAAATATTTTTTTAAATAATCAGAAACAGAATAGCCGTATTAGAGTTCTGAAACCCCATAGCTGTTCCTTTTAAATTTCAAAATTATTTACATCATGGAATAAGAAGCTTACACCTGTTTGGAATAGGAGTTAATCATAACTCTATTCTGCTAGCAGCCAGTTTTAAAACCATTCAGTTACAAGGGAGATTGATTTTTAAAACTTGTTGTTTGGACATGGTTATGAATTCTGCTAGTGAAGTTATTAATAGCTATTATTTTTCCTTATAAACAAAACTAAAAAAAAGTGTAGAGAGAATTATTGCTGGAGGTTTTTTTCCCCCCTTACTTTGTTAAATATTGTGTGGAGCCAAAAAATATATGTTTTTCAAATTAAATAATCAGATACTTTCATCTATTACAGAGAAATACTTAAGATGAGTTGAAAGTATTTATTTTCCTATATTAAATTCGATATGCATACCGTGTTTACTATTTGATGTAATTAAAATTTATCAAAAGGGCATTTTTTTATATATATAAAAGCGAATAGCATTTCACACACTTCTTTTAAAACTTCTTACTGTGATTGGTTTTTATAAAGTATTTAGTTAAAAATTTATATTGAATATTTTTGTCAATTGATATAAGGAAATTGCATTTTGTAGCTCTTCTTCATATTGAAATAAACTTATGTTTTGGAGGACACTCCTTACCCGCCTCAGTCAATTGCCGTTTGCGGCAGTTGGACTGACTTGGACTCCGCTCCGTAAGCTACCTGTGGCGCGGCGCCTAAAATCCAGGTTGCGGCCTGTTAGTGTCAAAATAAAAAGTAATTTGTTTAATGGAGTCAATGTCACGAAATGATAGTAAAATAATCAACTGCTACGTCCCCGTTTGACTACCACGTCTTCGATATTCAGTAACACTTAATAACTCAGCTCTTGTGTTTTAACAGATGACTCATTAACTGAAGTAGGTATTATGAACTTATTTTTTCTAGAAAAGTCGGCATACTAAATTATATTTCTCTAAGGTGATATACAAGTAATTTTTAAAAGGGCAGTACGTAAGAAAGATAAATAAAACTGTGTAATAAAGAAATAAAATAAATAGGTACGGCATCAAGGTTATTATTTTTTTTTGTTATAATTTTAAAATGTGGCAAAATTATGAACTTTTTACTGTATTATATTGAATTTGAATTCTATAAAGAATTTTACCTAACACTATATTTAAGATTTAAAACTATCCCAATAATATATTTCTTTAAAATGTGAACCTTTTCGGCTTGCATGTGTTATTGCATATTTAGTAAATTATGGCGCAATCATTAATACAGAAGAATCTTCCACCAGAATAATATTTACATCATATCCTAGATTGAATCCAACTATCAAAACCTTACTATCGACTGGAAAAGTAAGCTAGGTACAAGATGTAGCCTATAGGTTATGGGTTTTATGAAGAAAATGATTAAAAATTTTAATTATTTCAAAAATAGACTTCATTAAACTGTTCTTTTGAGCTTTCGTGCTTCACTCGATAGTTTACGTGTGTTCAGCATTCTTTAAGGGTCGAATATATTTTGCTGAAGGGTCAACTTATTGAAAACATCACTCAAAAGCGTGTCATAACACATATTGTTACAAAAGGCAAGCATTGCAATTGACATTTGATTTTATAAATAGTGATACAAATATTTTCATTTTGATGCCATTGAAAATTCGATAATTAATTTGACCTCAATAAAAGGAAAAAGTTATGCAAGTTCCACACTAGATTGTAAATTACTTGTAGTTGGGTTGTTATCTAAAATAAAATGTAATAAACTGTATACAAGATTTGGCTTTTGAAATTATTCAATAAAAAAGTACAGTTTTACATAATTTTTATCCTATGTACCTTCATTTGCGAAAAGAAATGCATGTTTATGAAAAGAAACGATAAAAGTAATCATTATCGCCGTGAATATAAATTTAAAGCTTCAAAAAACTATGACTGTTCTAGTATCCATACAAATAAACGTTTGTTTATTACATAAAATAAATTTATTCTTTGCCTGTTGTTTCATATATCAGATACATGAAGACTGTTTTCTTTTGTTGTTTTTAATTAGCCTATTTCTGATATTGTTTTATTTCAAAATTGTTTCGTTTCAATTCTCATTTCCATTTACTTTCGGATTTTTGAAAAATAGAGTATGCTGTCAGTGCATTTCATATTTCCATTTTCCTGCCGTAAGGCTTCATCAGTCTCAAAACACAACAAAATATTATCATCTAATTTCTATGAATAAAATGTTTCCATGGTTTTGGATTTCAGATTAACCTCTTTTTTTTTTAAAGATGAGCAGTGAATGCATTTAAATTTCGTGGGAGGTGAAAAAAAAAATTTTGCAAGTGCATAACTAATAAATAATTGCTTTGCGTGACTTCATGACAAATTTAGAACGTTATACTGGAAAGGTAAATCAATTCTCGGAAGCATATAATTCTTAAAAGATAAGGCGTTGCCTTAAATACTTTAGAAATTTTTCAGACGATACTGCTTTTCTTTGTGTGTGTGTTTTTCTAAAAGGAATTCAACCTTTGTCATCTTTCTTTGCATTCATCTACGTAAGAAGACGCCTACGACTGTCTATTTTGGATTGTAAAATATACAGTTTTCAGCTTGAAAAAATGAAAGAAAAGACCACACCTTAAAAATGTACGTTGCAACTGTTTAAATACCGCAGCAGTCTAGACGTAGACAGTGGCTACAGATTTTACTGAAGCGGGGTTTCAAATTTAATATTTTTTTCAGCACAAAAAAGAATTAAAATTATACATAAAACATTTTAATTCTGTCTAAAATTTACTAATTAAAAGAAAAAATATATTCTTTTTTTTATTACGATGGAAACGTTTAAGTAACTCCGTGTTTAAAGCACTGCAATGTAAATACAATCTTATAACAAATTATATTATCCTTAGAATTCTAGAATTAATTCGATAGTTCAAAATATCTACAGATATTTAAAAACGTGGAGATTCGATATGGGGACTGTGTTTTCAATGTTGCCGGAACCAACACCTGTTGTTACACCACCTTTTAACCATACAAGTATATAAAATGAAAAGTTATGATTAACAAAGGAAATGCAAATAGGCAAGACACCAAGGACAGATTTTCCATAGGGCCAACCTAGGCCATGGCCTAGAGCGCAGCTGTCAGTGAGCGCATATGCAGAAGAAGTAACAACAGAACATTTATTAATATAAACAATATATATAATAACCACACACACACACGCATATATATATAATCTCACTTAATTTTATTCCAAATTCTAATATTATATATTTTAAAGTCTTAATGTATTCCAAAATCACTTTTCTTAAATTCCAGTTTCGTTCTATTTCCCGCTCTGGAGGTATATTAAATCTCTCGTTTTGACATATTTATTACTGAAAGAATATTTTAATCTTTTCCACGCGCACACAACTCGCGAAATCAGCGACTTATTACCGCCATGCATTTTCCCTAAAACATTTACGTAATATAGTAAAAATAGCTATTATTCCCTTTATTTTGATCACTTGTCTATCTTTTAAATCCCTACCTGAGAAAAAGCAGGGATCTTCTGTTCTCTTTTGGCTTGAAAACTTAAAGCATGATGTACGTACATTCCGTCACTCTCCCATAATAAAATGAAATTTAGAATTTAACTCGGCCTGTTACATCATTTAACGACTACAATTACGAAAACATTTTATATATATATATAGGTAGATAGATAGATATAGATTAACGTCCAGTTTTGAAGCAACACGAGGAGTATTTGGGGACGCACCTCGTAATTTGAACCGTGGTCAGATGACGATAAACTTTTCAGTATTATTTTGAAAAGGTCATATAAAATGATGTTTTTGAAATTTACATTCGTTACATTAAATAAATTGAAAGATACATTTTTTCGTCTTCTGTGGACTTTACCGCCTCTTGTCCTTGCACTTCTTTGCATTGTAAATCGATTTCATAAGATCTGTCCTCTTCAATGACCCTTCAGGCCTATTCACGGACAAAAGCGGGAACGAAGTAGTTCTAGTAGGTATTTCATACGATTTCAAGAAATTCGATGAAGTATTTTTGTAGGTGTTAGTATTGTGTTATTTCATAAGTAGTGAAATTTTGAATTAAAAATTTAATGTCTTTCAAAGATTGTGAAGATTGTATTAAGCGCTTATATGTTTCAAAGATAAACTATTGTATATTAAATTGAAAATTATGTATTAACTTTTTTTAAAACGGGGCGCAGAATATGCTTTGGCTTAAAGCACAGAATATGCTTTGGTCTAAGCCACAGAATATGCCTTGGCCTAAAGTACAGAATATGCTTTGGCCTAAGGCACAGAATATGCTTTGGCCTAGGGCATAGAAATGTGTAAATCCAACCCTGCATGACACTCACACTGCAACAATCAATCCCATATTGATATTGATACAGAGTCGCAGGTTGCTAGTTGCATTTATTATGTCCATATGGTGGAAAAGCATGTTCACAAAATTAACCTCATACGTAAGTTCTTCGAACTAACTTTGTCTTGACATTCATGAACTATTTGATACCTTCTACTATGGTATTTTTATTTATATTGGAAATGCAAGATTCCAAAAACTAATTAAAACAGTTCTCTCACTGCCAAGTCTCTTCTCGAATCGAACTTGTTCTCGAGAGTCCAGCTGTTGTGCTTTGTACTATTACATATAGCTCTGATAGAAAAATATGACTACAAAACTGGTGAAAACTGTCAGCAGATCTCATACTTTCATACCCAGTCTCTTCTCGAATCGGGCTTCAGTCCGAGGGTCGTAGGGAGGCTTTCTCATATAAGTTGCTTCAGGTACCTGTTCTCGAATCTCGTCCAAGCGATGCTGATAGTAGAGGATGATTTTGACTAGTTAGTGAATGGGCGAAGAAGGAGATCACTTGTATGATGACAAAACTGTTTGTACTATTGCATGTTATGTACTATTCTGTTAGAAAAGTATGGTTACAAAACAGGTGAAAACCAGCAGTAGGACTCAAACTTTCATACTCAGTCTCTTCTCGAATCGGGCCTCCGCCCGAGGGTCGTGGGGAGGCTTTCTTATGTGAGCTGCTTCAGGTACCTGTTCTCGAATCTCGTCTAACCGATGTTGATAGTAGAGGATGATGTTGGCTAGATAGTGAATGGCGAAGAAAGAGATCAATTGTCCCAGGCCGCAGGAACTAATGACGTGTCCACCCGCACGAATCAAATACTTCTTCCGTTCGAGAACTATGTCTGCACAACCCTGGAGAATAAATTAAAAATAATTAGTGGACCTGAAAATAAAGGAAACGATTTGAATCAGCTTATTAGTTTACTCCATCAAGGATAAGGAACAATTGTATTTTAACCTTTATGATGTGAGAAAGAAATCTTAAATATTCTTTTAAGACGGAAATTCGACGAAAAAACATAAATGTGTATCCCCAGTCCCTTTTCAGGTCATTTGAAGATAATATCAGTCATATTATGTCTTTTCTCATTCATTAGCAGTTAATCTAGTTATCATATATGCAGGGTGATTCGAAAGTGATCTGATAAAATTTAAGGTTTATCATATCACTTAGTAAATATCAGGTATACTAAAACAAATCAATTTTGCATGGAAACATGTAAATGGAAAAGTCATGTACTTTAGAAGGTGTTTTTGACCTGAAATGAATTCGATTCTGGCTACAATTATTAATTAAAGACTTCGTGAAAGTAGGATGGAGTTGTACAGGTGTCTTGAAATAGTCAGTATATGTTTAGTGTATGGAATAGATAGTGAAAATTTCCGAGAAGCGGTGTTAGATTTCCGATACAAGAACATCTTCTCTTCAGCATGCGCAGTAGCATCACGTACTCCACGGAGACCGGCCTACCTGTTAGGGTGCTTTTACATGGGAACACCATGTAAAAGGTTCCACTGGGAAAAAAACCGGATTAACTATTTTTTGTTTTATTTTTCTTCTACAAATAAAAATCGCGCGTTTAAAATGAAATCAAACGATTTTCTATGCATTGTAAAGGCTTACGTTTCAGGGTATTTTTTTTTGTAACCGAACAAACCAATATCTTATTAATTTGTTATTTCTCACTAACAATTAAATAGAAGAAAATAACTTAGTCACCTACAAATTAGTGCACTATAAACCCTCGAGTTAACGGCCTGATTGGGGCTAAGGAATCCCCGTTAAATTGCGAATTATGTTATTAACAATACTTAAGATAGGACATTACCATTGAAATTGTCCTTATAATGCAAATTAAAAATATTTAATGTGATGCTATATCATAACAAAAATTATTTAGATTTGCGGATTCGAAGGATGACAAAAAAAATCGTTTAAATCTTCTTAAAACTAAATTAGTTAAATTCTGTTCACTAGAATTGAAAATTTGATGACTCAAAGTCCGTTAAATTGAGAGATTACTATAATCAATTATTTAAGTTTCATTTCTGAAACTTGTTATGTTAATTTAATTAAAAAAAGCGATATAGGGAAACGGCGGGTAGTATGGGTCCCTTAAGAAAAATTTAATATAAAGTTTATATTTTTAATTGGAATGAGCTATAACTGTTCAAAACCTTTCTTTAAACACTTTTTTTCATGTTGATTATATTAAACAAATTTATCTAAGCTATGCAAATAACAAATGACAACTAATTTTTAAGTCGATAATTTGCAACAATTTAAATACATCGGGTAGTATGGGCCACACTGAAAAACACAAGGTTTAAAATAAAAACAAATAATTTTTTGCGTACAAATGGATATATTTTGATTCTGCAGCCAAATCACAATAATATAAAGAAATTTTCTTGCATTTCCATCGTTATCTTATTAGTTATTTATTCAATTAATTCTTCTTATTTGGAGTGTACTTCTAAGCGCACCGTAATGGTCAGATACAACACTTTCAGACAATTTATTTTCCAAAACACCTGCAATTGAAATTAGTTTAGTTATATTAACATCCCGTTTTGAAGCAACATAAGGACTATTTTTGGACGCACCTTGTAATTTTTAACCGCGATCAGATGACGAGGAGGATGCCTGAGCTGTTATCTTACTCCAAGCTTCGGCTCTACACCAGCGGGAGGGCGTTTGATGATTGCGTATCATTTAACGTGCAGCTTGCCCCATATACGGCGGAGATTTGTGGAATCTGCTTTCGAGCCTGGAGCCCTCCTGCCCAAGGCCGTTGCCTTACCACTTAGCCACCACGCCCATTCCCTTGCAAGTGCAAGTTTCATGGCATACGCAAATCACTCTCCTCGACCCTCGGTTTCAGGCTTCTTTTTGAACTTAGGCATTTTTTTGTAAAAAAAGTATGTTTTATTCACATGGCCCATACTACCCGACCAGCATTAAAAAGAAAAACCTGGTGACGGTTAAAGTCGATTAAAACCAGCAAGATGAAACTTTCACGCCATAATAAATAAAGAAAGCTCATTATTAAATTTCATTATTTTTATCCTCACCAATAAAAGTGCAAGGAGTCGTCAAAAACTTTACGAAGCAAACACTTATAGGGTCATAAACAAAAAAAATTTCCTGAGAAACGAAACAGAGCAGTTATGTCAACCAGTATCTACACATGGCAGACCGATGATATGTCTGTACTGTAGGCAAAATAATGCAGTGCTATCTATCGGTAGGCCCGAGAAACACTAGGTGGCCCATACTACCGCCGTTCCCCTACTATAACTTTTCTTCTCTTTAGTGACCCAAACCGTTTGAAATTATTTATCTGGTATTATAAAGTAAATGCATCTAGATTTGAATCTTCGAAGTCATTAACAAATCAATTTTTGATTTGCTGAGAACATGCGCGGTTAACAAATCATATCTAGCGCCTAGATTCGTATGACAAAGGTCCACTTGTGCAGGATCAGGATAAAGGCAAGACGCAGTAGGTTTGCAAGGCGCCCCATGTTAGAAGAAGTTTGAAGTGAGAAAAAAAAATTAAAATTTCTTTCTTTACCAAACTATTTTTAGTACGAGCAGTTTGTTTCAGTATTGTTTTACATTTTTTCAGTACTGTCTTACATTTTTTCAGTACTGTTTTACATTTTTCAGTACTGTTTTACATTTTTTCAGTACTGTTTTACATTTTTCAGTACTGTTTTACATTTTTTCAGTACTGTTGACAGTAACTAAGAATTTCTTATTTCAGTTAACTGCAATGGAATTTCGGCAGAATAGCTTGAGAGCCTTCTTAACAAATTTCAGCGACCTGGGCTAGAGTTATTTGGCGCCCCATCCGAATCGTAACTAGTAATTTGAGCGCCTATGATCCACAGAAAATAACTACGTAATAAAATGATTGAGGAACAGAAAAAGTAAGAAAATCCACTTGCTGCCGGATTAACACCTTACAATGTGGCAAATCGGCGCTTTTTCCTATTTAATATTATAAGAAATATTTTTTAGGTTCCAAATTTAAATAAAATCAGTATAGCAAATTTTTAGGCTCCCTTGATCAATGGCACTTCTGGGATACAGCTTAGTTGGCTCATTGAGTAAGAAGGCCCTGTGCAGTGCCGTGGCGCTCCAGTTCACTTTTCGTCTCTGCATTTTTGAAAGAATTTCTAAAATATGTTGTCCGAAATAACAACGTGAATTAATTCTAAATCCAGTGACTCAGATTTCTTGATTAAGGAGAGTTATTAAAACAATAGCTGATCCCAAGAAAAGAATCTGCGTTCCGTTATACGCATACCATGAATTTTCGGCCAAATTGGCGCATTCTGGCTCCTAACGCTTCAGCTCGCCAAAAATACATTGTGCGTCAATTATCGTCAAGAAAGAAGTTGAGCCAAGCTGGCGATCAGCTCTCCAAGAAAATTCGCCAGGACAAAAAAAGGCGCCAAGTGGTGTACGTATAACGGAAAAGTTCTCAATATACTGTGTTCACAGTAGTAAATTCCACGATGTTCACCTCAATTTAAAATCAAGATGATTTTTCCTTCGCTGACTTAAACTATTTTAACGCTGATCTGAACGTTATATGGATTACCCAAGACCGTCTGTTTCATTTCTAACGGATCTCTTTTGAATAATTTCATCCAAAGTTTTATTATATTTTAAGAAATATTGCGAACTCTACGTCTTAAATACAATTTTTTTTCAGAAAAAGTTGTTTTAAGGCAGAACGAACATACTTGCAGGCTATGGCTGTAAAGTTATGCCTAACATGGAAGATGCTTCCGGTTTTAATTTATAAATAAACCGATCGTTGACATCGGCAAAAGAGAAATTAACCTCTTTTCTGTGAGACGTATCTTAGCGTTTTATATATAGTGAGATGTCCCCACTTTAGATTACAACAGTAGCATTGTTTATTGATCTTCATGAAACTACAGACGGAAGCAACGGTTACCTTTAGATGTACACGATTGGAGGCAAAAACTTCTCGGAATGGACTCTTCCCCTGGTTGCACGTCCAGTTCTTGTGAGGGGCAATGCAGCAGCTGATAGGTAGGACGTTGCGAGATCCTTCAGCCCTCTGATTATGCCACCATGGGGACTCAATCCAATCGGAAGGCGATGATGCGCCGCAACAGTGCAGCTGCAAAAAAAAAAAAAAAAAAAAAATACTATTAACATTTTTTCTCGATTGTATTGTTTAACAACGGATTCGGAAATCCTCCGCGCTTTTGCGCATGCGCCGGGCGGAGTTATTTTCATCAAAATAGGTGGGAAATGAAGAATGAAAGGGTGATGTTTACATTTTACGAGCGTGATCTAACAAAGAACTCCAGAAATGCGCTCATATGGACTCATTGCCTGACACCCCTTTCCGGTGTAAAATCGTCCAAAAGTGGTAGTCTCGGAATCCGTTACTGAACAATAAAACATATTTTTGAAGCTACACTGCCAACTTCAAATAATTTCTCTATTATCACTTATATCTTTTTCTTTATTTCGGATCCACTAAATAATTTTTTTTTTTAATTAAAGGAGATTCGAACCTCTAGTCAGAAGCATCGTAGACTGATAACGTTTCAGGTTTGATTCTTCTGCCTTTATGTTATTTTCCAAAATGTTACTCTTGATTTCAACACCGATAACGTGCACAAAAAAAATGTCTCTAATATCGTCGTAACGCGTGTGTGTATAAACGCGGTAACTAAAACAACGGAAAACATTGCTGCAAAATATGCTCAAAAATATTTTTAAAAATTTATTAACATTTGAGAAAAATAGTTTGGAAATAAAATTGACACTACTGGAATGAATGAATGTTCAAAACGTGTTTTTGTACAACAATTCTCTCCAAAGTAATTGAGGAAAATTACGTTTAATTTTTAATTAAAAATCTAGTTAAAATTTTGAAAATCTCTTTCTTAGTGAGCACTAACTAGCCCAAAGAGAAACAACTTGCCATATTTGGTAACTATAGGTCCGTCGGTCTGCCTGTAGAGCATTGTGCACGCTGCATCACGTATGTTGTATGACGGAATGCGCATATAGTATGCCGGCCTATAAACATTATCACGTTTAAAAAACAAAGATTCTGGGAACTAAAAGATAAAGAGTCGTCAAGCAATGACTTTACAAATCAATGTAGCTATTCGAAAAAAGCAGCAAGTTTTGCATTGATTAAGCGGAGCTTCTTTGCAAATGCATCAAGTTCTTTGATGCAATGATTATCTCCTTAATGTTGTGGAAACGATGATTTCTTTAATCTTAAATTAGAAAATAAGTTGGTACTTACGAATTTTTGTACCAAAAATATAGGTAGAGACTCGTCGACTTGAGTTTTCACTAGTTCTATCGTGTTTTCCTCAAGTGTCTGAAAATAAGAAAAGAAATGTGGAAATGCATATAAAATTTATTCGGAAATTACTAACAGCATAGCTTTAAGAGTTTTTCAGCTACTGCCTGGTACTTGCAATAGAACTTAAGATCCAACAAATAAGAAAAAAAAACGTATATCAAATATATCTTTCCTACCTGCTTCTATATCTACCTTTATACCAAAATTCCTTAATGCTATACGAGGCGATTCTAAAATATATGACCCAATTTAAAGGCAGAAAGAGGAAATCCATACAAATAAATTTTGTTATGGAATGTTTGTACAGAAATGTCACTTTGAGGTTGCAGAGGGCGCTGTCTTAAATTCTCATTCCCGGTGGGGATTTCTAGCCATAAGCATCAATACACGAATGCGGAACTCACTGACTTGCATTTTACATGGCAGCTAGGAAGATATCTTGTAGGAAGGTGCCGTATGCGTGGCCGGAATGTATGGTCCTACTAAGCGGATGTATGTCCTAGCAAGGGCGGATTACGTTTCCTGGGGTTCCTGGCGCAGAATTTCTTGGGGGCCCTCTGAAAGCATTAAACAAATGTACTTTTGCATTTCGCCTTGCCAGTCGTCAGAATTTAAAATAATATAATTTAGCGTATTTTAATGATGATTACAACATTTTTATTAGTAATATTTGCATTTTATAATTGCTACATTATGTAATTTTATCAATGCATATTTAATCTATGAATTACACCTTAATTAATCATAATTAAGATTTTTTAGTTGGCATAAGTAAATCAAAACTCTTGTTATTTAAATAAACTCAGTATCCCATTGAATAAAAAAATGCTGATAACATATTCTTAGCAATACCACTGAACGCCTTACTATTATTTTCTAATAACTTTAGTCATGCATAAAGATCTAAAAAGAAATATTTTAATGCTAAATACTGAAGTATTATAAAGTAGAAATGCGAAAAATGATATTTAATATAAAATATTCAAATCAATAATCAAAGTTTGCTTTCATTTAAGAACCAATAACCTCTTGGGGAACCAATTTTTATAAACCATTTTGCCTCACCATTTTATAATTTTTGACGCAAACTTACGTCTCTCCTTAGTGGTCTAACGGTGTGTTTGGAAAAGCAAAAAATTATGACGCTTTTCGCGCTATGGTTAAACACTTATAGCTCCGCAACCAAATAACATCGAGAGTTGGTTTTAGTTTCATTTAACAGAGAAAGGTAGACATTGTAGATTGCAAAAATAATTTTAGAATTTGTAATTACGGTTTAATCACGGTCGAGTTGCAAAGTTGGTGAAAATCACGAAGAATTTTACATAGATAGAGTTCCATAGTTTTATAATTTATAAGAATTAAAATTATGCGTTAATTCTTAACAGTAAATTACTTTTTAAGTTTTTGAAATACTCCATGTTTGTTGAATATCTTGAAAAGCGACGAAGTTTAAAATTATACAAAATTCTCGCACATTACCTCGAAAGAAGACGATTATGACTGTTTATAAATTAATTATTAATTTCAAGTGTAATTTAATTCTTCATGATTCACATATAGAAGCGTCATATATTTTTTTAAAAATATTGCAGAAATTCAAGGCATTTAACTTCTTCAATAGTTTTTGACTCTTTTCAAAACAGAAAGTTATTTTTTCACTTTAGTTTAAAAAATGAAAACACAAGGAATTGAGAAATATAGAAATTTAATTTATCAGCATATTTTTAAGATAATAAATATTTCAAAATAAATTGTCTTCAAAAGTAAAGTCAGTTGCTGGATATAGTATAAGATTTAAACAGACTATTGATTTCTCGCTACTTTTATTTGAAAATTGTGTTGAAGATATTAAACTGGTTATGTTTTTATAGCAACGTTTCAGGTGCGCTGTTATAACAAAAAATACACTTCTTCTACTCCATATCTTATTTTCATTGAATTAAATATACGGAAATAATTCAGTAATTGACAGTCACAATCTTTGCAAAGATAACAAATGAGATTAAAACACTTGCTAAAACATTTACTCCTTCTGTTGAATATAAATCTAAAGAAACTAATTTTTTCAGATTTTAAAAACATTATTTCCAAATTCTATTTAATAATGCTATTAATTATAGCACTAAAATTCAGTACCCAAATATATTTCTATGAAATTTACACGATTTTGTTCCCTGTTTTTCGTTCAAGCTTAATGATGTCATGAAACTGGCATGCTGGTCGATGAATTGCTTATTATAAAATATTATTCAAAATTAAAATATCTTAGCCATTTTGCTGGAGTTGTGTGTATTCCAAAGGATGAGAATTCGTTTTCACACAATAGCAGTGGATTTTTTCCCTGACAGTGACCGAAAATTTATCGAGGCTTATTTCTTCGCCATGATGGCGTTCGAGCCTCGCACAGCTTTGAATAACGTCGCATTTTTAATAGCAATAAACTTTCCCACAGTAACACAAACCAGGATCATTATGAAATTTCATTCTTTAAAGAGATTTCCCGTGTTCGGGTGGTGTATCTCGGTGGCTAGATTAAGATAAAAGATGGTAGGAAAGGAAAGGAAAGGAAAGGAAAGGAAAGGAAAGGAAAGGAAAAGAAAAGAAAGGAAAGGAAAGGAAAGGAAAAGAAAAGAAAGTAAAGGAAAGGAAAGAAACCCACACCGACCCAGCTTACCCGAAAGGGTGTAATACCCTTAGTGGGACGGTGAGGAATAATAATAATTAAACAGAGAAAAAGAGAGAGGGAGAGACTACGTCGATGAGTGTTGTCAAATTACCCTTGAAAGGCGTTTAACAAATGTGTGAGGAAGAAGCGAATCGAATTCAGGAGTCGATAGATTTACATTTCCACCGTGGCAATTATTCGAAATAACTCACTGAATGCAACTGGTTTTCTGGAAATGAAAAAAAAAAAATTAACTGAACTGATTTTTTTGTGCTAATAACGACTGAATTATTATTATTATTATTTTTTTTTTGAATTATAATCTTTGAAAATGAAAACTCATCGTACAATCTAATCATTAAAATGACAGCTTCTTGAGAAGATTTTTTAATAACAATGGGTTTCTTCCTAGGCTTGAAAGTTCTAATGGGGTAGTGTTTTTCCATCTGAAATTATTTAACACCAATCTTCCAGAACTAGGGTTTTACTTTTGGTTAGATAGAAGTGAATTTTGGTAGTTCCTTGAATAAGTCAATTTATCGCGGTATTAAAAAAAACACGTTTGCGTCACGTGAGGCCCCCTTTCAGCTCGGGTCCCAGGCGCGCACCTGGTGCACCTAGCCTCCTGTGCCCAAAAAGCCCAAACATAAGTGGCGATTCTTTCTTGGCAAGCTTGTGATCTCGTCCCTTGTGACTTTATCATGTGTCCAAGGGTCAGAATTGTGGATATCAAAATATTTAAATATGCACATGAAGCTTCGTCATCGACTGCTTCATCGTCATCCTCTACCTGCTATTTCCATCCACACATTCCAATACATAACACAAGGATTCATATTGTGAAATGATGATGATTGACTGATCAATATATAAATTAAGAGATTAATCAGTTTTTATTAAAGTGTTTGTATATATTCGATATTTTTCTCTGAATGTGATTTTCTATCATGATTGTATTACATCATAATTATAAAATTTCATATTATTCATAATGATGTTTTACTTTATCAGATACAAATGTATCACAATCAAAATTTCATGTCAGAGACATTAAGATTAATACGTCCTTTATTACTTTTCTGTATAGTGAGCCAGATGAGCCATAATTGATTTTCTTAGCACAACATTTACACACATAAATTATGCTTGCTACAACATTCGGGAATGAATATTGCTTTCAATTTTTTTAATTTATAGGATGCTTCAAAATAATGTTGAAAAAATGAAAGGGCAAATCAGGTATACATAAGCAAACAAAAATTGCATAAGAACATAGGGTCCTAAATGTGTTACGGGGGCGGTAGATGTCCTTTAAGTAGTGTTCCCTAAACATCGATAGACTATCGATACTATCGAAGCCAAGTTGATAGTATCGGGTTTTCGGAACTATCGACTGAAACAATCGATAGTATCGATAGTTTCAAAACCATCGATAGCTTTTTCCCGGGCAATACTATCGATAGAGCGATACTATCGATAGCTTTGAAACTATGGATTCTATCGATAGTTCAGTCAATAGTTTGGGAAAACTATCGTCTGCACTATCGATAGTTGAACTATCGATGTTTAAGGAACACTATCTTTAAGACAATGATTAAAACAAGGACGACAAGCGAGAATCAACCAACAAAATTTTATTTACACTTTAATTCGGTAAAAATCAGTCACGTAATAATAATGGTAGTACAAGGATTGGTTAAAGTAAAGTTTACGGTGCGAAGCCATTTCTCTCCGCTTTAGCTCGCCAATTCTTTGCTGCCAAGCAGAAGACGGATTGGCGAAGCCAGAACATTTGTTTTAGTTGCGCAAGAATGTTCCTATTCGTGTCTTGTTCGAGCAGGAATCGTTATATTTTTATTTCGCGCTTCAGCTCTGCGATTTTATTGGTCAGGTATGTGCTATGTACACTTTCATAGATTTCTTCGAATTTGAATAAAACTTCGTTTGGAATTCTACATTTTGTTTTTTGGCAGATAGGATAATGCATTTGTTTCGTGTGACGATGTAATGGAAAATGGCTTCGAATAAAATGACAATAAATAAAATTTAATAGATTAAGATTATTCTGTATGTTTCACATATCGATGAAAAAGCGAAGTTCTTCGCTCATGTTTACTTTGACGAAGGAATAATTTGAGGTACGAATTCATTTTGGAATTTTTTTTAAAAAACTTTGATTTATAACATTCAATGAACAAGCGTAGCTAATAGTTTCCCGCTTTTCTGAAAGCGAAGCCGCTGATGTTTTCTTTAAGTTTAAAAAATTTGCCCGGCATCGCGAGCGGAAATTCTCGTTTTTGGAATTTTTTTAAAAAAAAATCTAGGTTCCTAACATTCAATGAAAAAGCGAAGCTACTGTTTTCCTGCTTTGCTGAAAGCGAAGCCGCTGATGTTTTTTTAAGTTTATAAAATTTGCCCAGGACACACTTGCAATGCCGCAGGCATTGCGTGCACAAGGCAACAATAAAATGCTCACTGCGCACCCAAAACAAATGTTCTCACATCGCCAAGCCACTTGCTCTTGGCGACAAAAAGTTGGCGATCCTAAGTAGAGAGGAACGGCTTCGCACAGTAAACTTTACTTTTACCCAAGGATATTCAAAGTTCTTACTTGACATGCTCATTACATGCATTATAACCATTCTGCATGGAATAATGCACCATCTAAAAATGTACCGATCTATCCCATTGTAAGTTCCTGTACGATTTTTGCTTTTTCCAGTACACTTGATTTAGGCTCTTTCATTTTGCGGTTGTTATTTTGAATCACCCCGTATGTAATTTACAATGAAAAATTAAAATTATTACCTCCAGTGGAATGGTAAGTATCATTGCACCAAATGATAGTCCGATGATGGAATTAAAAAGTATTATGTAGCTGAACTGAAAAGAAAATAACAGACATGATACATGATTTGCTAGTTGATAAGAATTGAATTTTTGGCAAGTCTTTTAACAGGTTAGTAGAAGAATATAAAATGGCTCACAGATCCGAAAAAATGAAAATGAATTAATCGGCACAAAGATGAACTTTATAAGCGCTTTTCAAAGTATAATTAATTCAACTTTCAATGTCTAAGCTTGATCGGCATTCCCGATAAGCTTTGCGATTTCTAAAAAATTTAGCCTCTAATTTTGCGTTCTCTTTCTATTATTTGGCATTTGCCAATCAATATGCAACTCAGCGAGTAGCATTCCCAAAATGGTCATAGGATGGAACCATCTGAAATATCTTCAAAAAATATTGATATGATAATTTATCTCTGCATATATCAAAAACTATTTCCAAAACTATAATCTAATAATTTTTTCTCCAGATACCAAAAACTATTTCAAGACAACAGTAAAAATAACTTTTCTGATGCTTCTGGAACAATTGCATTCTTCAAAAATATCTATACTCAACAATATAAACTATCGTCACTGAAAGCGCATAAGGTCGCAGATCAAAAATTACATTTGGTTGAAATCTACTAGTCGACACCACTTCATATCGCCAAAGGATGCCAAGCCGTCAATGCTGAAAAGCAAGATGGCTGCTAAATGTTATGGTACGGAAAATAGAGCAAACCCGACACATTAAGGTTCGAAATAAAAAATTCTAAAAATCTATAAATTCTCTGGTAAAAAGGAGAATTCGCTTAAACTTTAAGCAGTTTAATCTTTAAGTTTAATATAACCTCTTCATTGAATTGTTTACTTTACCAGCCATCTTGCTTTTTGTCATTGGCGACTTGACATACGTTAGCGATCTCGACTAGTAAAGTTCAACCCAATGGAACTTTTGGTGTACTACTTTCTGCACTTTCAGAGACGATAAACAGTATTTACTCTAATCGCAACACATTAGCTTATTTCTACAACGTAAGTGATAGGCATAAACTTCCAGTTGTAAAATTGTTCTAAATGATGTACACAATCATATTTTATGCTGTTTGAGTCAATAAATGGACTGCTGATAAAATTACAAAGTCCAAATTTTTGTATAGTTCTCCTGTCTTAGTTGTAATATTTAGTAAAATATGCTTGAAACACCAATATTTTAAACAAAAAAAGTTCTATTCTTCTACGATCAAAACTGACGGATTTATGAAGCTTTGAATTTCAGTATTTTAGACCAATCGACGTCCACTTCGAGGAAGCGCAGTGCTTTCATTGGCGGATCTTCCTCAAGGTGGCCATTCAGATAGTCTAAAAGCGTCTAAAATCGCGATATTCAAAGCTTTATAACTCGTTCAGTTTTGGTCACAAAAGAGGAACGTTTCTGTTTAAAATGTTGGTATGTCAAGAAGATTTTACTAAGTATTGACTCAAATAGCATAAAATACAATCAATCAGCCACCTCCAAAAGGAGACAAATGGGAAACTTTTTGAGCTAGAAACTTGATATTTGGAATGAATTTTTTCTTTGTTACATATTATTTAGTATTTCCCTTTGAGAATAGATTAGTTTTGCTGAAATGGCAGATCATCCTGATACTTACAATGCAGACCATTCTATGCTCGAGGTGCAGAGTACCCCAGTAGCCCAAGATTCCCGTCATGAAAGTGAAGGCTCCTACACAGCTAACAACAACCAAGTGTTCGTGACGAGGCCTGTGCTCCAACTCTATATCCTCTGTGTGTTCCATTTCGTGGGTCAGGTCCGTGTCTATCCACTCCGCAATAATAAACGATGTCAGTCCCAAGCCCTGGAATATTTAATAAAAATATTCACGTAAGTAATCCATCAAATGCAGTGTAACCAAGAAAATCAGTAAAAATTCAATGAACTATTCTGTATTAGAGTCAATTCACGATCACGCGCATTTGCATAACCAGATAACCCCTACCTAATGGCTCAACCCCTCGGGCAGGAGGTACGTACCGTCATCTGAGTGGAAGTAACTCAACATTATACCATTACTTTTTTATGTCATCTTAGGATTGAAAAAGTGTCTATTCAATGATGCTAGTTTGATTACCGTGCTCTATGTTCTGTGATTTCCACGTTTTGTAAAAATTTAATTATAGCCACGATAACAGGCATGCAAATAAATGTGTTGAATATTTTCACTAGACAAGTGGCAACATGCGTGTAAATAATTTCAATAATATATTTTCTCCTTGGACGAGAAAGACAGGTAAATAAAAGAAATCATTCAAAATGTACATAATGTGAGTGGCATCGTATGTATTAAAAGCATCTTCGTAAATACAAAGCACCTTCTCGTGTAACTTCATATCATAGTGAAGAAAACAGAGTATGCATTTTGTAAAAGTACGTCTTCTCGTTGAAGCATTCTGATCGAAATTCCAAACTGACGTACAATTTTGATGTAAGGGCAACATGCTAACTTACATCTAACTCGTCGCTTTTCTCTGTTTTCATGTTAACATGCAAATGAATAGATAAACGGGCAGAGTTGAAGTTGAGAGATTTGGTCCGAGACATGATACTAGCAAATATTTTGATGTAAAGATCACATGCCAAATTTTATACATCTTGTTCGTTTCGTCCTTGAGATGTCATGTTCAAATACACACAGACAGACATATAGGCATAATTCCAAAAAAAAAAAAAAAAATCGGACTCTCTAAAGGCGCGTATATACTTGCGAGCTGAACGGTTTGAGAATGTCTCGCGAACAGCTGGTTTGCAAGCATGGATGAGAACCACTAGCGTCGAGCCAAATCCTGTCGGTTTTTCGGGGAGCACAAAGAGATTCGCGGTTCACGTCGGGACGTGTTAGAATGTATTTCGTCGTTCCTCCCGACTCTCTTTCGAATTTGCAAGGTTAAATCTGCAAGCCAAAGCTATTCCAAAGATGGCCCTCCAGCTCCATTGGCTACTGAATAAGCCTTGATTATTGGTTGGAGGTGGGTTTGCTCCTTCGAACCATACGACTCGCCTTGAAACGATGAAACTCGTCAAAATCTCGAGATCAAATTTTTTTGTCTATTAACATATTTTCCAATGCAAACTTTGTATGGGGCTAAGCGACGAGCAAGAGTGTTCACCCGTTGACTTCCTCGTGAACCTGCATAATGCAACGCGTTTGGGCTTAGCTTCGTCGTTTTCCATAGAAAGATAATCGAAAATGCATTTTGAACCTTTTCGCGTGGACCGACTGATTCCAAAGATTGATATAAATCAATAATTTCGGTGTCAACTGATTCCAAAGATTGATATAAATCAATAATTTCAGTGTCAAAACCACAAATCAAATTTTATTTATCTAGCTCGTTGTGTTCCTGATCCATCACGTTCACATACTCATGAATTGACAAACCGACAGACAGTCAGGCTGTTAACGGATTTGGTGCAAAATCTGATACAGAGCTAAAATTCCAGTAATACAATCATATGCCATACTTGATAATCCTTGACACGTTTCGTCTTTCAAATACAGTGCTTAAATGCAGACTGGAGAACGGATAGATGGGCTTCCCGTCCCGTAGAAGGATTTCGTCGAAAAATGGATAGAAATCCACAGTTGTGGTGTAAGCATCAGATACCAAATTTCTTTTGTGTAGGTTGTTGTGTTTTTGAGTTATTGGGTTCACAGACGGACAAACATAATCCCAGAAATGTTTTTTTATCGTTATTATTTATCAAAATCTCGACGGCGAATTTTCAGCCAGATGTAATATTTTCGCCTTCTACACTTCGACTGCGTGAAAGCGAAAAAGGAAAAATATCGAAACTTCTCACCCATGCCGCAGCGCAGAAAGAAGCCAGGACACGAACATATCGCCGAAGATTCCGCAGGAGGTGCCATACCTCAGCGCCTGTAAAAGTAGTGTATCTTCGGTGTTCCTCTACTCCTGTAAGAAACAAGTTTTGTCAGTAAGAACAAAAATGATATGATAATATGGCTAAAAACCAGGGGAGGGTGCTTCCAATCGACTGTTTTTCTCTTAGGAGATCTGTGTAAATCTCTCCGTAAGAAGTGGGAAAGAATACTAAGCACTCCAATAGGAAAATGTGTGTGTGGGTGCGTGCGTGCGTGTACAGGCTGGTCACAAAAAAAAATTGCCCTGTATATGAACCTCTAGCGGCCTATCCGCTCAACCAATCAAAATGAAATTTCAGATATTGTTAGTTGAAGGTATGCACTCGAGATTGTGATGACTGAAAACAACAGAGCTCTCACGGTTTACGGTTACAGTGAAAAAATTTCGAAATTTTCAAATATAAACGTTATTCTCACAGTAAAAAACTTAAAATAGAGTTGGAACGGTATTTTTAACTCAAAAAATGGCGGCGGTAGGCAAAGACAAAAAAGTGAAAACAACAACCGGGTATAAAGAAACTTTACCGATATATGGCCCCCTAGCAAGCGTACCGTTATAGAGAGGGGAATAAGATTTTGTATGCAAGCATTATACCATATGAGCTCAAGAATGATGTGCAAAACAATAGTCCAGTTCTCACATTTAAGGCTACAGTGATAAAATTTCGAAATTTTCAAATGACAACATCTACTTTTTTTCATGGAAATGGGATCTTCACTGTAAAAAACTTAAAATGAAGTTAAAACGGTATTTTTAGAGGGAAAAATAGCAGAGTTACGCAGACGAAGAAAAAAGCGATAATAACCAATGGTAAATAATAGCTAGAAGAGCTAGCTAGCTTTTTTGTCTCTGCCTAGCGCCACCGTTTTTTTGCCCTAAAAATACCGTTCCAACTCCATTTATGTTTTTTCTATGAGGACCACATTTCCATGAAAAAAAGTAGGTGTTTCTATTTGAAAATTTCGAAATTTTTTCACTGTAACCGTAAACCATGAGAGCTCTGTTGTTTTCAATCATCACAATCTCGAGCGCATACCTTCAAATAACAATATCTGAAATTTCATTTTGATTGGTTGAGCGGATAGGCCGCTAGAGTTTCATATACAGGGCAAGTTTTTTTTGTGACCAGCCTGTACACGCACGCACACATTTTCCTATTGGAGTGCTTAGTATTCTTTCCCACTTCTTAAGGAGAGATTTGTGCCCTGTATGTGTGTGTGATAGATTTGACGCGGCAATAACTAAACTTCAGTGGTGTTGCATGCTCATCTGCAATTTGCAATGAAGATAAAATCGATGTACCCTATTGGACAACGGAGTCAGTTTGACAGTTTTCCACTGTTTCGATGAGAATCTTGTCACATTATATCAGAGTTATTGAATTTAAATATAGCTCTTATGTTTGCATAAGAAAAAGAGACAAAAGGAATATATATATACTTTGTTAAGATGGACAGTTCCTCTTAAGGAGAGTTTTGTTTCAAATGAAAAAAAAATAATAAAGAATTACAAAAAAAAGGGGTTTTAATTAGTGAAAGAGAAGGATCCACGCCACGATGCCATGAGGAAAGCGTTATTTAATTAAGGAAGAAGTATATGGACAAGTGGTAATAAATAGCAGTTCACATAAATGATCGTGAAGAAGCGCAACGCAGCGCATTTTTAATACTTTAGGTTATAATTTAGATGAATTAAATAGATCGCCCAGATTTACAGCTCAGAAAAGACTCGACAAGTCTTCTCTTAACTGAAGGATAATAAAGGATAGAGTGTTCCCAAATGACATGATGCCATTTTTGAAACCTGGAAACGGCAGAATCATAAACGGTGAGACCCTGAAGAAGTTCGTTGCAAATCTGGGTCAGCGTTTGGAAAAATATGGCCGAAATATATTTGGCATGGTTCAAAATGGGTTTAAATTTAACAATGTCATGCAAAACCCTACGTCTGACGTACCACGGGTATTGACGATTCGCATTAATTGTTGGTTTTGAAACACTCGCAATTTCCTTGATCTGGTAATGGCTACTGATCTGCAAATGGGAGAGTAAGACTGATCGAATAATAGATTTATAAAGTAAACTCTTGTGCTTGATCGCTAATTTGCTCTCGCGAGCTACGACTTGACTCAGATAATACTAGTCACTTGGGCTATGTACACTTTTTAATCCTTTCTTATCCAATTAATTCTTGCACTGTTACATCATTTTATTCTCCAGCATGTGCTCAATGTATATTAGTACTGTAGTCTCCCATATAACTCGGTTAAAAATTCTTGCGCTGTATGGATATGCGTTATAGGAAATCACGTAGAACTGAAAATTTATTTAGACACTGCTGTAAATAAATATCGCGTACTGCACGATTTATTATAACGCGTATTCCCACAACGTGTGATTCTTCAACCGCGTTATATGTGAGTCTACTGTATTAACAGTGCAAAACACTTTTCTGTTGTCCATTTTTATGTTGAAGTGATTCTGATAGAAATGTATATCACAAATCATTTTACTCTATGATAGCCTTCTTCTTTCAGTTGTGAATACCGACAAATATATCAATAGAATTCTAATAACAGGCTATCAATGATATTTACCAAAAATACAGAAAAGAACAGCTAAGATTATATTTAAACCTTATTTTTATCCAATAATTTTTGCACCAGTACAGTATTGTATGCTCCAACAGACTTTAAAAGTTAATCTTTCAATTATGAGTTAAACAAAATCTTAAGCATTTTAACAAAGAAAACAGAGAAATACTTTATTTCCTTTTAATGGGTTTCGAAGCTTAAGTAAAGCGATTAGATTTAAGAACCTGGACGGCCACCAAACTTGAATTTTTTTCAAGCGATTACTCGCCAAAATTTAGCAGCATTTTCAATCCAGTTAAAGCCTAATAGTTGGGGAAAGGTTTGCCAACTCGGAGCCAGGACCGTATTTTAAAGACTAATCGATAAAATGTATCTTTCTTTCAACTGCCGGGATTTCTCTCGTTAGCAGTTAAACTACTTATTGCCTATATATATATTGAGAATCATCGTTGCGGCGAAATTCAAAACAAAAAGAAAATCGATTTTCGAGTTAATATCACCAAACGGCACATGACCTAGGAAAAGATATTTTTTTTCCAGGTGATGAATTTCTAACTTACGCCAATATGATTCTGAACAGGTAATATTATAATACAATGGAACAAGGAAGTTAAACTATCTACAAGGCGATTCGAGAACCATCTCGCTAGTTACTCAACGGCTTGTAAAACCTGGAGTATATGACACTCCTTTTGGTTACTATCAAATTAATGAAAAAAGTACTGAAAAAAACATCAAGAAATGTATACTAAAGAAACTTTATCCTCACTAGAATAAAAAAAACTAATCAAAAGTTCAGAACTATTATGACCAAACTTTCTAGGTAACAGTAAACCTTTAGATACAATTTTCTCTGTACTAATGTCTAAGAAAACTATCAAGTGATAGATATGATAACTGTAATGAATGTAAATAATATTATAAATGAAGGAAGAAATACTTGTTTCAAACGTTTTCTTATAAGAAACTTTCATTGCCTAGTTAGTAATAGCAAATTTAATCATTTAAAACGTAAATGTTTAGCAGCAAAAGTTATCGTTTCCACTCGATCTAATTTGTTGATTCATTTTGTAAGTTACGGTTGAAATTTTTTAAAAAATCAGTTGTGGCTCGTTTAAGTAGTTGTAGCTCGTGAAGAAAATAATTCAGATATAAATAACGTTTAAAGCAAATTGTTCTTACTTATATTGCTTTTTGGATGATGTTCAAAATATTCATCGTAATTTTTTAAAATTATTCTAAAGCGTAAGATATTTCTCATTCTATGTATAATTAACATTATAAAGATCACTTTTTATTGTCTGAAAATGATAAAAAAGAAGAAAAACCATTTGTAAAAAGTTGTTAACAATATCGTCTGCAAAAGCATTTAAATACTTATTTTATTTAATACTTAAATTACTTCATTTATGATATTTTTTAAACCTGGAAGTAATTTTAATTTTCTGGTGCAAAAACACTGAAAAAGTCTTACTAAAATTTACCTACTCCGTGCTTCTGTTTAAGTTAAATAACTAAAGTATATGCTCTACTCCGTCGGTCAACATACAAATTAAACTACCATTATTACCTTACAAAACTTCATAAAAAATATTGACAAAAATCGTCAAAGACAGAACTAAAAATTTAACTTCATTTTGCATTTAACTGAAATTAATTGAATTCCAAATTCATATTTTAGCACAAGCATCGAAAAGAAAAAAATATTCCTGTCGGCAAGCTGGAATATGAATGTAGATTCCGTTTGTCCGGAGATATAAAGCGAGACATTTACGATCACACCGTTCCATTCCATTTGGCGCACATCGCTTCAAAACCTTCGTCAATGCAAAAATCCGATTAGAATTGGTGTAGATCGAATGTTGTTTGTTTTCCATTTGGCGTATTGGGCCATAAAAGTGAAATACAATCTGCGGGAGGAGAAGATGCTCTCTCCAAAAAGGGAAAACCACCCGTGGGGGACGGGGAATGTGGGTGAGGGTCCGTCTGAGAGGGTCGAGGGGATACTGCGTCCAGTAGTATAGTACAGGGTAACAAAAAAGTATAGGGATAATTTTTGAATGCTTTTATTTCCAAAAGTTATTACACAAATTCAGCGATGCTTTTCAATATGTAGACCTTTGGCATAATAGATTTGTCTACAACGCTTCGACCATGATTTCAAAGCCCGCAAAATCTTTTCCTGAGTGATTTTCTTCACCTCTTCTCTAATAGCCTTTTGAAGGCTCCTCAGCGTAGAAACTCTTCGCTTATTCAGTTTGTTTCTTAGATGTCCCCATAGGAAATAGTCACATAGTAGAGCGTCAGGACTTGGCATCCATTGCTGTGGCCTCAGGAATTACACTTGCTGATCCGTGAGGAATTTCTCGGTGATCCTAGATGCATGCGAAGGGGCAGAATCCTGATGGAAAACAGCATCACCAATTGGGTACAATCTGCAGTAATCATCCTTAAGAAAAGGCTTTAAAATCTTCTGTATGTAATACTCAGAATTTATTTTGGTCCCATGTTGCACAAACAGTGGTTTGGTAACACCATTGGCGGAAATGTCCATCCAAACCATTACGCCTTTGGAATGAGGCACCGTGGTTGACGGAGTCAAATCTCGCCTGTTCTGGTCACGGCTAAGATATTGAACTTTAGATTTAGCATTGGTATCGGATAGATAGATCCAAGCTTCATCAGTTATAATGAACTTTCGCCATCTGTCTTTACGGAGAAGCTTGTAGAGTGGCCATGAACGTTGTCTCTTAATCTGCACCGATCTCTCATTCAAGTGATGGCATTTAGGTTTCCTATGGCATTTTTTCTTTAACGTATGTTTTAGTTGATAGCTTACAACTTGCTGGCTCACGTTAAGAGCTTTAACCATGCTTGCCTGTGTTGGTGGATCCGGTTTTGATGCCATCTTCTGAAGCCTCTGCAAATCTGATTTCTTCAATTTGCTTTGCCGTCCATATTTTTATTGGTTTTGAATCATTTTTCGTCGATCCGCGTTTTGAGTTCTTGATGCGACTGATATGGCTGTGTGAAACCGCAATACCTTTCTTCTTAAAATGGGTTTGTATAATCCTGTGGCTCCATCGAAGTTCTAAAAGTGCTTGTACTTTATCAATTAGCATTTGGTCAAATTTCTTCAAAGGCATTATTATGATTTTATCGAACAGTATTGCAATCGAAATTCTAATAGAGGAGCTTTCGATCTCAATGCTTATAACTTCACTAGTAGATAACCACAAAAGTTATCCCTATACTTTTTCGTTACCCTGTAGTAGGTGATGAGTTTACGGTTAGAACAGTCCGATCCGTGAATGATCCAGCTAAATGCATGGCCTGAAATTTGGAAAATAGACTGGTTCCTTGCTCCAAATGGGTTGGGCTATTTCTTCAGAGGTGGAGCTATGAGGATGACAGAGTGGAAAGAGGATGTAACCGATTTGACTTTTCCAACAAGGTGTCATAACTTTAGCTTAAAAAGCAGTCGAAGTTAGGTGGATGAAAACCACTCTTCAGCCCTAACTTGTAAACTATTGCAGCTATCGAAAAACTTTCTATACAAAAGTTGTTCGATATTATGAGGCGACAATTCTTCTAATTTGAATTATCCTTCTATCTTCAAACGTTAGGGAATTATGAAGAAATAAAAATTTCACCCCAGCCAACATCACCATTTTCACATCCTTTTAGCTGTATGGCCCATCTAGGAAATCCGCAGAGATTTTTTCCCCTTCCTACAACATATTCTTAATGAGAACCAGTGGAAAAAGTTAGTTTTCCTGTAAGGAATCGACTTAAAATGAAACCACATGATTTTTAAAACCATCAAAATAATATCGCTGCCAAAGTATGAAACTAAAATGAAATACTATATTTGGAAAGAATGAAACCAATGATTTATAAATTACAAAACAATATCTAAGATATTATTTTGTAATTTATAAATTTATAAGATACAAAATATATCTAATTTTCTAAGATATCAGGAAAAACATAACGACAATAAACAAAGCATTAGAAGTACACTGGTGGACAAATGCTAAGGACCATTTTTAAAGTTTAAAAAAATTTGGACTTAATGGTTTGCAAACAGTTGCGGAGAATCGTGGGACATACAATCGTCGGAACTCACATTTAACAGTGAAAATTCGGTCACTAGGATATTTAGGGGACCGTCCCAAAATTTATGAAGACGAAATTATTTAGGCCCACCCCGTTTCACAGAAAGCTGATAATGAGTTGAAACTTTCATCAATGGTTTTGTTTCATACGCATAATGCAGGGTTTAAATCATTTTTAGTCAACCCTATAGGGTGATAACTACAGATAAGACATGTAGAAATCTTTATTTAGAACGGCTGGAGCAATTTTGCCGAATCATGTTTCATTAGTTGATTTTAGGTACGTTAATTGTTGAAATTTTAGTTAAAAAATTAGTCCCACATTGTCCAACAACAACAAAAAAAGTACTGTGTTAAGAAATGAGCCATATCTCGCACCTTTCTGTGTTGGGTGAAGATAAGTCATAGGGAGACATTTATCGAATGGACCAATAAGCATGAAAGCTTTATGTCCTGGGTTCCTGAAATAACAAGATGTCCCCAAAAATTGGCTAAAAATGCAAGAAATAAATGCAATACTCTATTATGATTTATCATAAATGAAAGAAGCTTTTTGTACTATTAATTTAAGAATTATTTCATAAAAAATTGAGAAATATTTCCGAAAAAAAGTAATATTAATAAACATTGCGTTATTTATAAAGTATTGTTCGGTTTCTTTTCTTCCAAAAGATTTTGACTTGAATGAGACCGGGCAACGCCGAGTCCTCTGCGATTGTTTATATAAATCTTACATGCGATACTGTTTTCTAGCCTTGCCACTACACATTTCGTTAAAACTTTAGAATGTTTATCTCGTTTGTAAAATAATTGAAACTGTTGTTTAAAACACGTTTATTAATATATTAAAACTTTTAGCAGCAATAATTTTCAGTATTATACTAATATTGTCTGGCAGTAGGTTTTGTGTGGTTGATGGTGAAGTGTATTCAAATTTGAATTGAATTTTTGAATGCTCTTTTGAGATTTGGAATTGTAGATGAAATACTTAAAGAAGAGTTGTTTTCATAGATAATTTATTTCGGGGAAAAAGAATCAATTTCTCGGAACTGGGTTTTTCTGCAGGCGTTCGAAAAATATTCTTGTGCCTAAGTCCTTTGGATAAAGGCGCAAAATTTGTTTTTATTAAGCTGCTTAAAAAATCAACATTTCGTGCTAATTAACAATCACTTATTTATATTAAATTTATACATTTAAATTAAATCAAAATAATTTACTAGTAACTTACGAAGTATTAATGTGTTTCGGATTTGAAATTCCACACTCAAGATTTATTTGTTAATAATTGTTCCCAACTTTTATTTTCTGCTTATCAAATCACCACTGATCGGAAAATTCTTTGAAATCGTTTGCTATTAATCCATTCAAGAACTTACAAAAATTGAAAAAAAAATGCATCTCTCTTGTCAAATTTTATGAATACCTTTACTCCATATTTAGAAAGAAGCATTAAAATCTATAAATTTAAAACGGGAAACGTTTCGCAGAGTACATACTTTTAATCATTCTTTAAAATAGCAAAAGAAATGAGGTTACTTCTCAACACAATTGCAGCTGTCAATTTCTTGCACTTGCCATCTGTTAGGACGTCTTCCAGATTGACTACACAAATATATTTCCCTAACTTTCAGTTCCTCCAATACATGTTTGCATAGCTGAGGGATAGCTCTTATAAACATTGTTAGAGAAATACCTGTAGGTAAGTGCACTATAATATTCAATGAATCATTGATGCATGTTTAAATATACGAGACAAACAAAAAAATCTTATCTGATTTATAATGTAAAATAATTCAATTGAAACAACATGCGTCATAAATGCTGTTTTTATTTTTTTAAAAGAGGAATTTTTTTCAGAAGCGAATGAAACATACTTAAGGCATCTGTCGCGTTAAATGAACATTTCATTTCAACTAACGTTTATTAAATATTTTTTTTTTGCTTCTATACTTCAAAAAAACACTTTAAAACTGTTTTGCTTTTAATCCTGTTAGAAAATAAAGCTATTTAAATGCCATATACATTTATTGCAAGTTACGAGAAATCGTAGCTTTAAGTGCAAGTAGTCATTTAAAATTAATTGTTCGGCTTAAAAGCTCTTAAGTGTTGGAAATAATCTCAAGAAATTTAGTGCTAATATCGTAAACAATCGATTAAAAAAATATGTAAAAAAACCGCCTTTAGAAAGAATAAGAAATTTTGTCTTCTGATATATATGAATATTTTTAACAGATTTTACGAAGTAGTTTGAAAAATTGAAGGTAATAAGAATACAACTGCTAACAAAAGTTTCCAGACTCTTGAGAGATATTTAAAGATTTGTATAACAACTTCTGTACTTAAATTTGAAACAAAACATTCACATTTTTTTCCATATCGACTACATTTGATTCTGAATCAAACCTTACACAAATTGTTTTTTAAATAATGATTCCTTTTGATGAAAATGGAACTTGAAACATACGCATAAAGAATGCACAATAAAAGCCTTTAGATACCAAAACATTTCGGAGAATTCATAAAAATAAAATTGTAATTTTTTTTGCTTTTGTATTGTGGTGAAGTTTGACTTTAACATTTTCTTGCTTATTTTGCAAAAATATTTTGTCATCTGAAAATGACTTGTAATATAGTACGACGAACGATTTTCAAAAATTGATTGCTATCTTTCACCGTAAACGCGGCTTAGTTTGGTTTAGTTATTTTAACGTCCTGTTTGGTAGCAAAATGAGGGCTATTTGGGGGGGGGGGGATCTCGTTTTTCCACACCGCGGTCAGATGAACAGGACGATATTTGAGCCAGCACCTCCCTTCTCCAATCTTCGATGCCGCACCAGCGAGAGGTCCTCGACGACATAGCATGCTCTATGCCCACATATAAGACGGATCTTTGGTGAAGTTGGATTTCGAACATGGAACTACCTCGTCTCAAAGCCGAGATCTTTTCCCTCGGGCCACCGCGCCCCTTCTAGCTCTTAGTAGTAGGTACTATTAATGGCAGTTACAATTAATAAAATTTGACAAATTATTAAAAAAATTTTCTTGAATCAATTAAAAATTAATTAAATTCTTGATATTATACAGAATGGCGCATATGCAGCATATTCTAATAAATACAAAAACAAACAATAGAAAATTAAAAAAGTATTAAAAAAGAAAAAACTAGAAAAATATAAATAAGAAACAGAAGAAGTAATCAACGATGATAACAATACACCTTTTTGCGCGCCAAACGCAATAGCATCCAGTGATTGCATCAACTACGTTTTACTACAACTAACCAACCAATCACTAAAGAATTAAACAACAAAAATTCCCCAATAATAAAACAGCCAAAGCACATAAAAGAAAAAATTAGAAAACAAAAGAAAGTACAATCAAAATGGAAAAATTGGAGGAGAACTCCAATGGCGGACTTTTTCAAAGAGCCACCCGCCATAGGAGTTCTAATTTGGACACATTTTCTGTCGAGGGCAAGACTTAAAAAGTCAAGAATATACCCTCTGTAGCTCTTATTAATGGTACTATTAATGGCCAACTAAATAGCATTGACTAAAAAATGACCTTGATTGCTAAAAAGTGTATTTCTTTCTAAAATTGTAGACTGAAATACAGTCGGACGTCTATTTAACGAAGTCGCTAAATCCCGAAAAAAAGTTCATTATATGGAAAATTCGTTAAATAGAGATTGACCTTTTAAAATACTTTCAACTGCGCAAAACAGATTTTAAATTCATAAACACTAAATATTATTATTAAAAAAGTAATTAATCACTCCTTTATTTTGTAAATTAATATCTATTTGTTTTATAAATCTTACCCATCAAAAAGAAATCTGCAAGGAAAACAAGAATAAAACAAAACATTGTTCGGGAATATACTGTATTTTCAATTTTAGAAAAATAATTTTATATTAAAATTAATGAATTTTAATGACATTATCGCATTTTTTATAACAAGTAATTTTAAACATACGTTACCACATATGTCCTTAAAGTTAATTAATTAATTTCTTAATTTTTTACTCTTAATTTTTTTCTTCAAACTGTGCGTCGGATTGTTTCAAATGATTTTAGCCTTCATACGAAGGTTTGTTGATTTCTGCATCATGATCATTTCCATCTTCATCATCTTCGTCTTCATCGCAATTCATTGTTGTATTGTTTTTATTTTTCACGCTGTCCAAAATATCTCATTCAGATTGGTAAAGCCAGTTCAAGATCATTGATCACCACAAAATGTGTTAAAGGAAAGAATAAGTTTGAAATGTTCCGAAATATTTTGAGAAATAGAGAGAAAAAAAATATTGGATCACATGAAAAAGTTCGTTAAATAGAGAATGCACTTCGCTATTTGGAGGTTATTTTACGAAGAAATTCGCAAAATGTTCTTGATCCCAAGGAAAAGTTCGCAAAATAGAGGTTCGTTAAATAGAGGTCCGACTGTATATTAAGGAAATGGCATTTTATTGAACAATTTCTGAAAGAAAAATTACCCTTGTAGGTCCAATTTTAAATTTCTTCGTTTGAAAGAAGGAAGCTACAACATTTCTGTCCATAATACTCTAAACATGAACAATCCAAATAGAAATAATACTTTCATAAATAGAAAACCCCCGTTGAACTGGTTTTACAATTGTTTTCACTGTTACTGTTTCCTCCAAATTTATTTAAGGCCTCGGTGGCCTAGTGGTAAGGTGTCGGCCTCGAAACTGGAGGGTTCCAGGTCCAAAACCTTTTTTCACTGAAGACCCGTCGTGTATTGGGCCTGTTGCACGTTAAATCAAGCGTAGGAGGGTCAAACGTCCTCCTGCTCGTGTGGTGCCCACAACCCATGTTAGATTTATGACCACTTCATTTTGTGGAAAATGCCTGTGTTAAA
>BGPR01009908.1:0-10590 GCA_013235015.1 Araneus ventricosus | reverse complement strand
GGTTTCTGAAACTTAGTGATGTAATGTGCGAATACTCTATTCTAACAACCCACGTCCACCGTCGCTGGTGTGGTGCGGAAGTTTGGAGAAGGGTGCCATTTCAGGTGTCCTCCTTGTCATCTGACCGTGATTCAAAATTACGAGGTCCGTTCCAAAATAACCCTCGTGTTTCTTCAAAACGGGACGTTAATATAATTAAACAAAACTAAATTAACTCCATATTTATTTATCTTTTTCTCAGGTTTAGCCGTCTTTACTAGAAGCTTCCCAAAGATGTCTAAACGAACGCTTACGCTTTCAACAGCCCAATACACGAGAGAAGTATTCCAAGACTCCCTGATCACCGGTGTTCCGCAAATCATTCTGGCTCGCAGTATAACCAGAAAGATTCTCAAATCAATCGTGCTGATCTGCTGCCTCATAGGCTTCGTGTACCAAACGACAGAGTTTTTGAAAATCTTTTGGAACTATCCAACTGTTTTGGATATAGATGTTGAATATCCAGAAGTTATTGAATCTCCGGCAATCACTTACTGCAATCTTAATGGGTTAGTATACATATATTTATTGACATTGATTAACCCGTTTACTTATTCCATTTCTATTTCAGTACTGTAGGATGGCAGTTCAAAAAGCAAGGCAACGAGCCCTCCGAGAGAAAACCTTTATTCTCGAATTCAAAGAGATACACAACGCAATAAGGGACTGGTACATATTTAACGTCTCAGCACAGTCACCATAAAAGTCAAAACATTTTTTCCCATCGGTACACTAACATAAAAGAAATCAGCGTCAGAGTCCTGGAGGAGTGTCAAGAAGTCTTGTTGAACTTCGGCATCGGTTCTAAAACACCGACCTCGCAGATGCTTCTTCAACGATCAGAAGAGATGAAAGTCACTTGGTGCGAGGTCTGATTGGGAGAATTTGGTTTAGTTTTAGTTATATTTATGGGCCGTTTTGAAGCAACACGGTGGCTATTTTGGATGGGCTTTGCAATTTTGAACTGTGGTCAGATGATGATTACGACACCTGAGCCAGCCCCCTCATCCAACTTCCGCGCCACACTAGTGGGAGGACATTTGGCTCCGACGGATTTAACGTGCACCAGACTCGCTTACACGGCGGTTCCTCGATGGAATCGGGTTGGAAACTGGAACCCTCCGGCCCCGAAGTCGAGCCTTACCACCAGACCACCGTGACCCCTGGGCTGAGGGAAGGTGTTCCAATAACTTCCATCGGAAACTTTGTACCAAATCACGCTTAACTGAAGTCGCATGCGGTAGGGCTCTCTGTATACACCCACCAGTTGCCGATGAATTTTAGGCACCTAAACCTTAGCACATTACTTACTTCAATCGCCGACCACGTTTCCGTCAACATTTTCATCTTCTAACTGAGACTTTTGCGTACTACCGCCTAACTAGCTCCATCTGCCTTTGGTGTTCGAACGCTGTGATCGTCTCAGCTGTCAAGGCAGGGAATTTAAGTGCAGTAAGTAAGTAATTCACAAGTAAGTTTAATTCATGTGCACCTCTCAGAGCTCTTGTTACCTTACTTTTTGAAAGACTTAACCACCCTCGTGTTTGATTAAATATCTTTACTGAAGTTCAGAAGTTTTCGAAAACATTTGTTTTTAAACAAAACACATAGAAATACTTGATCTTACAAACAAAAAGTTGTACATGAAAAAATATTAGTGTTAGAAATGCCGATAAATTTTTTTATTCATTAGTTTTTGATTTTCATATTACTCTAAAATTCACTTGTATTGTGTATTCAACAATGGCAGAACTTTTATTTATTTTACCTAAAAAAAATGTAGACAAATAAATATTTTGGTTTTACTACATTTGATTTTTCATAGTTTGAAAAATGTATTAAAAACCTTGAATAAGTTTGAAAAAAAAATTTCAGCATTCAAGAAGTAAATGAAAGGAGTAAAATGTATGTTTTTTTTTTTTTTTTTTTTTAAATTTTAAAGTAAAATATCGAGTACTTAATTTAGCCTAAACTTGTTGCACCGATTCATGTCTAGAATGCAGATGAACTATTTAAAAAAAAATACGCATGTCCTTTCATTTATGTTGTGCATTATGTATGCTGTGTATTTTTTAAAGTCGCGGGAAGTGTCGATTTTGAGCCCGCACTTAGATTGGACCGGTATCATAACTTAAATTATATTAATACTAGAAAATCACCCGTCATGGTGTGACGGGTGCAAATTGCCTCTTCATTCGAGGGATTTCCCCTCAAATTTGACGTGTTTAAATAGATATATATGCGAGAGAAATGTTTAACATTGATTGAAAACAACTAAAATAAACATATGTTTTATGACAGGAAATATTTACATATTTCTTTATTCAAAAAGCCTCTTGGTGAACAAGATTCCGTTTGAAGTAGTTTTCGTTGTTTAACAATTTTCCTTGTACTTCAGATGTCTAATCAAAACAAAGGACTTCTCTGCTTGTCAAACGTAGCCAAAAAATATTATCAAATTATATCATGACGATTGCAATAAATAATGAAATGCATCGTGGCGTCCAAACTATATCACGCGCATGATATACCACTGACGTGATTTACTACTTCCTATTAAAAAAAGGAAATTAATTTGATATACAGTAGAATCTCACTACAACGAAGTCTCTCTACAGCGAATTTCTCCCTATAACGAAATTTTTAATCTGAATGTTAAAAAACTTTCAAAATATTATCCATATAACGAAGTGGTTGTCTCCCTATAACGAATTTTTTCAGACGTTTATCTTTTCGATTTTTGTCGTTTTTGAAGAAAGTTGTTAATTTCTGTGCAAACAAATCGCTCACATGTGCAACCACTCGCATTGTTCATTCCAGCGATAACGTCTCCCTACAAACACGCTAACTTTTAAAGGAGACAAATGTTTCGGAGTAAAGAAAAGCAAACAAAGATTCCCAATTTTGTTATGTGCCAACATGACTTTCGAGGAAAAGTTAAAGATGCTTGTTTTTGGAAAAAGTAAATCTCCAAGGTGCTTCAAAGGAATAAAATCTTTAGACGAATTCAACAAAAAATCGTGGATGACGTCTGAAATTTTTAACAGATGGTTGAAAGCATTGGACAAGCAAATGGGACAACAACACCGTAAAATTCCTTAATTAATCGACAATTATCCAATTCATTCAAAAGATTGTGGAGAAAAGCTAAAAAATGTTAGTGTCATTTTCTTTCTTCCTAACTGCACAAAAATTTGCAGCCCCTTGGATCTCGGAATAATTAAAAATTTGAAAATGCACTATAGGAAAAGAATCTTGAAAGAAATTATCAGTGCAATTGAAAAAAAATGAAACAGTTCAAGAAAACATCGATCTTCGAAAAGCAATTGCAGAACTTTATAAAGTATGGAAATTTGATGCAACTGCTAAAACAATCCGTAATTGCTTTAAAAGAGGAGGCCTCAGTAATCAGACCAATGACAGTGATTCCGACGATGAAGATGCGACTTGAAAGAAAAATGGAAAACAAAAGAATGGAATGGAAGAATAACAGATGAGAATTTTAGAACATTTTAGAAGTGGACGCAGAACTGTTAACTGCTTCATATCCTACAGATGAAGAGATTTTGAAAAGTTTAATGGACAACAATAAAGGCAAGGAAAATGACAGTTATTCCGAAAATGAAGACGTGATACAGCCAAAACCACATAGGACTGAAATACTGCAATCATTCGAAACCATTAAAAGAGGTTTCCAAATGGGAGAAAATGTGCCCGACTCTATTTTTAGCTCACTCATAAAATGTGAAAATTTTTATGAAAAATTAACATCACGAAATGCAAAGCAATGTAAAAAAACGGGTTTTTTTTCAAGTAAAATAAACGTAAATACATACTAGTACATATTATTCTCTAAATTGGTGAATTGTCTTCACTTTTGAGCATTTTATTTATACAATAAAAATTAGTATAATTTTAACAAATTTATAATATATATTACTTCATTTTTAATTGAAAGTCATAATTAAATATTTTTGAAATTATCGCACGTAATAAAAGGTTTGCAACTTTTACTTAAATAACTGCAAAAATCTCTTGGAACCAAGCGATTTCGTTATAAGGAGACTCCACTGATGATTAATATAATTTAAAATTTCTCGGGAACTATTGATCAAAGCGAGATAAATTTTATATCAATCGATAGCAAATTTTATTCCACTATTTTAGAGCTATTAAATTTGAAATTGGAACGACAATTACTTTTTTAAAATTAAAATTAATGAAATTTAGGTGCTCTAACAATGAAATAATGCTGTTTAACGTCTCGCAGTGCTATGACGCGAATTTTATTGTTGGTGACGTCAGAGCGTTACCGGATTAGTGAGAGACAGATCTGGGCTATTATATTAGTAATTTCGGCCGTAAAACAGCCAAATTATATTGTAACGATGCATGTGGTATATGAATTCATTTTGAGAGAAAACTTTATGTGGTTACAGTTAGAGAACAAGTGTTAAGATTTAGATATCATCAATTAAATATTTTAACAAAAGACTAATAGATCTTACGCTGTTTTAAAGTCAGTAGCAAAATATATTATTATATTCTCAGATAGGAAACTTGTTTCGCTACAATTTACTATAATAATTTTATGAAAATTATTTGAAAGATCTGGTTAGATGAATTTTTTGTTTTGTTTTGGTCTACTTTGGCCTGGACCTCAAATAGTTGCCTAAATTTGACTGTTTAAATCAATGGAACCATTATCTTTAACTAGAGCAGCGGTTCCCAACCTTTTTGGGTGGGCGGACCACCTTTTGTGTAAAAAATATTTTGAGGCCCTCTAACTAAATTGGCAAGTTAAAAAAATAAATAACACATATAATACATTGATTTATAAATATATTTTACGAACGTATATGTCAGTAATTACTAAAGCTTACTCTAAAAGGATTAAAAATATATTGTTTATAAGTTGGTTGATTGACATCCTCACTGGCTCAGCCAGCCCAGAAGTGAGTAATGCCCAATATGGGCTATTGGCGAAAACAGATGACTTCCTACAGCACGACAAGCTTACTGGCTCTCCAGTCAAGGTATATTGTGTATAAAGCAAAAAACTAGTGACCGACCCTTGAGGTTCCCCTGACTTCGACTCCTTTCTAGCGTTCCGCTTCCCACTAATACGCTATGGCGTGGTCCGTAAGTTGTGAACCGCTGAGCTAGAGGAACAGTATCAGTAGTAGCCCTCTTAAATTCGAAATGGATGAGAGCAAAGCAAAAAAAAACAATAAAAGGACACTAAAACCACCAAATGCTGCTTCAAAAATTAAGAAAACTAAGAATAGGTATCATATGTGAGGAAATAAAGGGATTTATCGAAGTAATACAGTGCATAAAATGTCGTACTTGGATTCGTGCATTGTGTGCTGGTGTGAATTTAAGAATCAAAAAAATATTTTTGGCTTTAAATTCTCTTAACCCCTTCCGGTAAAATGACGAGTAGAATACGTCTTTGGTTTTCATGCTATACAAGCACCATCCCCATGATTAAGTCTTACCGGAAGCGGTTAAAGAAATTGGTGATCAAATTTAGGAATCCAGTGGTCCAATCTGGACAAGAGTTTCCTTAATTGCACAGATGACGCAATTTTTAATGCTATTTTTCTTCTTATAAAATATATTTCATAAAAAGTTAATTACATTGTTTTGAAGATAAAATAACTACAATAAATTCTACAAATTTTTTATATACAGGGCGTCCACACTTATCGTGGTCCAATTGCTAATTTCTAAACCGTTAGAGACAGACATATAATTCCAATTTAAAAATGTTTTAAATGAAGGGAAGAATTATAATTTATGTTCTGTGAGTCAATAAATATATTTCTGAAAAAGTTACGAATTCTAACTTTTTATACGGTCCCCCGGTCCTATCAGTCACATTTAGTAAAATATTTTTGATACTTTAATATTTTAAACAAAAAAAGTCTCACTCTTTTGCGACTAAAACTGGCCGAATTATGGAGCTTTGAATATTGCTGACTTAAACCACTTTGCACCATTTCAATAGCCGTCTTGAAGACGATCCACCAATCAATGTGCAGCACTTGCACGACGAGGCTGCTAATTATTTAAAAATCATGAAATTCAAAGCTCCAGAACTCGCTCAGTTTTAGTCGCAAAAGAGTGTGACCTTTTTTGTTTAAAATGTTAGAATGTCAAGAATATTTTACTAAATATAACTGATAGGACCGGGGGACCGTATAAAAAGTTAGAATTCGTATTTTTTTCAGAGATATATTTAGTGACTCAAAAAACATATATTATAATGCTTCCCTTCATTTAAAGCATTTTTCCAATTGGAACTATATGTCTATCTCTAACGGTTTGGAAATTAGCTATTGGACCACGATAAATGTGGACACCTTGTATAAAAAATAATTTCTCTATCACTGTACATTATAAAATGTCCAGTGTTCCAACTTCGGTAACCTTCCCTTATATGATGCATGTTAAGTATGTTAATTTCATATATGATTTATTTGAAGTATTAAATTTCAGGATAAAGAGACTGGAATTTTGCAAACGATTTCCTGAGCGATGCAGTTCTCCAAGCAATAGGAACGATTTTTGTAGACATTTTCCAGAAATCTGCAAGCTGGAAAGTTCGAACAATTTAGAGGTATATTCTTTCTTACATCTTCAAAAACTGTTCTTAAAATATATTTTCATATATACGTGCCATAAATTTTGAAACATTTTAGTTCCCAAAAGACGAAGCTCTACAAGCAGAGGATGACGTCACTGATGGCTATTTGAAAGAATATGGTCATCTGAGCAATGAGACTTTAGTGTATTGTCAACGAATCAGCGACCAAACGAACTGGCTCGTTCCTTGCAGGTACAGATTTAGAAGAAGGATATTAGTTGATATATATTTAACTTTTCTCATGATCAATAGAAAAAAATTAAAAGCTGAGTAATTTCGTATTCACGCATGCTCTAATGAGTTAGTTCACGTGACGTCACAGTCGTAGGCCAAATGTTACTGCGCATGCGCCGCACGGTATCTTACTTTGTGCGGTGTCATCAAACCTATTTTCCAATTAAAAGATTCTCAATTGATTCCAAAATTAAATCCGTATGACACACTTGACGTGCGTCACATTTTACATGAATTTTCTCCATTTAATTTCGCATTGTCCATATTATAAGAAGAAACAAGGCGTGACGTCAGAGCATAGAGTAAGAAAACATCCAGTTAAATAGTAAGTAACATTTACGCATGATGATTATTGTGACGTTATATGATATTATTCCATTGCTATGAAATGAAAACTTTCATCCAAATACTGAAAATTTTGGAAGCTTGAATTTTAGTTAAAGAAGTCATCTGTCTGGCTAGAACTTTTCTAAAAGTGTCGAACGGTTCTAAAAACTATTCGAATGAACATTCACGATTGAATCTTTCGAAAGAATTTTAAAAAAATTATAAGAACGCTAATGCAGATCTATAACTGAAGAAATACAGATATTTCAAATGATTTTAACTATGCGAAAACTTGAAATGGGAATGATTTTGCTTTCTTAACTTTAAAAGTGATCGTATTGTGTACATTAAAGAACAATATCAGTTGTTTATTATGTTATTACTTTAAAATGTTCAGTCTTTAATGCGTGTTGATTTTTATTTCACTTAGCACAAATAATACTATTCATATGATGGTATCGGACGGTAACAGTGGCTACAGAAATTGTTACACCCTGTTTTCAAGCATCGGCAGCAATATCTTACGCCAGCATACGCTACCTGTTCCTAAAAGTAAGCCATTCAACTTTCATACATAATTAAGTGCTATTTAGGATATGATTATAAGATTTATACCATTTAACTTCCATACATTATATGATTATATATCGTTTAATTTTTTTGAATTGTTTGATTTTGTGCTCTCTCAATTTGTACGCCATTGTGTATATACATTCTGTGTAAAAAAAAAACTTTTTTAACCGTCTGTATAACTGAAGCGATTAAATTGTGTGTGACTGAATCAGTACAACTTTTTGGTTGAGCAATTACAAAGTATCTCAATTAGAAAAATACTGTTTTCGAATATTAGATGTATAAATTTTTCCTTTTATTGTGCATGAATGATCCAATCCGACAGTCGTAAGAAGTAGCGCAACAGTCTTCTCTACTCATAAGAAACGCGAAAATTTGAATGTGTGTAAGTCATGCAACAGTCTTCTCTACTGATAAAAAAAAAGCCAGTGTATGAGTGTGTAAGAAGTAGCTCAACAGTCTTCTCTACTGATAAAAAAAGCGAATGTGTGTGTGTGTGAGAGAGAGAGAGAGAAAGAGAGTGAGAGGATACAAAGAGAGCACATTGCAATCGTTTAAAAATCAAATCTATCAATCAATCAAAAAAATCAATTCTATCAAATTTTGGATTCAATCCAGCTACCATGCTATTTGACAACCTCACATAATGTACTTAAAATATGCATCAAATTAATGTTAGAATCAAGTGCACGGTTTCTATGAAGCATAAAAAATGAATTTACAGCATTGCGTGAAACAAATTGCACTTGAATGTTAGACGACAAAGACAATTACCTTCTCCAATGCAACTCTGACTTCACGTAACTTGACTCCGTTAGGGAGATTCGTGGACGAAATGAACAGAACAGGTGTTAGGCTATTGAAATAACGCTGCTTAAATTTCTGTCTCAATTTTAATTTAAAAAGTCATTACTGGGTTAATATAGTTATAATTTGATATTATAACCATTAATATCAAATTCTGCATAAGAGATTTGATTGAAAGGAAATACAGCCAATATTCCCGGAGAACAAGCTGGTCGCCAAATAAGGCTTGTTAATATCTTAAATGTGAAGTCCGATAATATTTATAATCATTTATCTAATAATCAAAACTGAGATCAAAACATTTTAAGCAAATGAATCGAGAATTTATGCTTATTAGATGAATGAAACTCGGAAGTCATCTATCATCTAATAAGATTATTCGAAAAAACTTTCATCTCTTTTATAAGGTTAATTTTCAGTACCTCCCCCATCAGATATACTAATTGAGGGATATTGATGCAGTTTTGATAATCTTATTGGTCCTCATTTAACTAAAATGCAACAATAAGACAAAATTACCACTGAAGTACACAGGTTGGATGACTTCTTCCAATGTAACCTTAAGAATAAATTCGAAATTTATTCCTAATAGGCTTATTTCAGTATATATTATTTATACTAAAACGTTATCTTATAATTCTTAACGTGCATTGAGAAAGCTACATTTATAAATGAAGAATACATAAATTTGTTTTTTATTAAAAGTAAACTCATTTTTGCGAAATATGTTTATGCGCAACATTTAAATTTAATGAAATGTTGGGTGGTTGTATCAATTTTTTTTTCTAATTTCTTTAATGTTTGGCTGTCATGCGAATTGGTAAAAGAAATCAAGTACACAAAGACGGAAATCGAATGAGTGTGCAATGCCAATGTAACAATGAGAAGTGAAATGAAGCGGTTAATTGGAAACAAATGTAATTCTTTTCGATTTGTGCAAAGTATATGTTTCTATATAATTGAAAAGTCATGGTTAATCAAGTTATATTGGATAGCATTTTTTCAGCTAAATATTTTAATCTCTCTCTGAATAAGTGAATTGCATTCAGTTTTAATGTAGCTATTTCAGTCTTATCTTTTATTCATGTTATCTTTTTCCATTCATATGAGATTCGATATAAAAAACATGAAATCGTCAAATTGCAATTATAAATGTAAAAATACATGAGAATTCATATAGTACGTAGAGTAGAATACGTAGAGTTCTGTGTATTGCGAATATTTTGTAAACAGACATCTGGATCTTTAAATTCTATGGAATTACTCAACGTATATGCATGCAATATCAAAATGTCAGGTTATGAAATCCAAGCACGTTTAAGCAGAAAACTCAGAATTATTGGTATTTAGATGGTTACAACAAACCTTTGGGGGGAGGCCCTTATTCATATTCGAATAACCATTCGTTCATCTAAACTGAAAATAATTTTCTACAATGTTTCTTGCATCAACTGTCAAAACTTTTGTGGATTTCCAACAGATTTAAATACGGCTACGGGATTTTCGGATACAGAGAAACAGTTATGTTCATTGTCATAAACATTTTAGACGTATGCTTTGAAAAAGAACATAAATATTTCTTCGTACCTTTATGACAAACTTTTAAAGACATCCTTCAATTTTTTTCGATTGGAATTAAAAATGTTTTGCAAATATTATATATTACATGTACTTTCAAGACATAGTGATGCAAAAAGTCATTACATGTATGTTCAAGGATATCTAGAAAACATACGAACATTATTCTGATAATTCTTTATACAGAGTTTAAACATGTTCTTGTACAAGATTTGATCCGTTTATTCAAAATTAGGTACGATCTAAATAGGATGTAATGCATAATATGTCTTGCCCACCTTGGATCAGAGTCGCAACTGTACCTTCAAGGAATATAAGAATGCATAGAACTGAAGATGGTAGTATCGAATTTTCAGGAGTAGAAGGAAGAATTCTAGACG
>BGPR01009907.1:17620-53789 GCA_013235015.1 Araneus ventricosus | reverse complement strand
CAAGGATCATATGTTCAGAATGGAATTAGGTCATTTAACAAAGTTTTTGCAGAATGTGCATAAATGTAATTTTAATTATATTATATGCAATAGATATAATTTATTAACTAAACTTCCATTAAAATAGCCTCCCAAAACACAAGCACTTTGTGGACAGGCAAATTAAAATTCCCCCAAGATGTTGAAATATTTATTAATGGAAGTTAATTCTGATGAGTACACATTTTATCCAAGCAAAATAAACACATAAATCAAAAAAATATTTATAAAAACTGCAGATACTTTATAATTATTAAACAATGTCCAAAATATTAAAATAATGAAAAATTAATAAACAGTATTGATTTATTTTACTATCTGTTTAATTAATACAATTTTTAAACGAAAAAAAAAAAAAAAAAACGCGTAGCGTGGGGTTATATATTGCCATATTAGAAAATCAGAACATTATTAATTTCCAATAGAAAAATATTAAAATAATGACGAATTCACAAAGTGTATTGTGAAGTTAAGCTACTAATAATCTTTGCACACAGTCGATAAAGGATTTGGCGTAAAGCGGTGTCAGAAAAATATTTGATCTATGAAATCTTTTAAAGTGCAATTTTAGAATTTGAAAAGGTTACTTACCCATCACAATGCTTCTATAAATCTTCTGGATCGATGTTGTTAATTAAAAAGATTATTAAATCTTTTTTTGTCTCCAAAATGCTTCCTCTGTTATAGAGTATGAAACAAAATGCAACGAGCTAAAATAAAACAAAATGTCCGCTGATCTTCTCGGGTCTAGTAGAAACAGAGATAAGGAAAGGTCACGTGATGATATTAACCAATGATTTCTCAGACACCCCCCTCGTGAGTGAAACAGTAACTAGAAAACACTCTTTAAAGGATCGAATTAGAAAGGAGAATTCCGATTCCGTGATCTGTTTTCTGACGGACAGGAAGTGGGAACTGGTTTGCGGCGATAATAGTGTTTTAAGGAGCGATTTTTCGTACTAAAGGATCGAAAAAGAGAATTTTTTCATTCGCTCCCTTTTGGAGTCCAAAAATCGCTCAGTTGAATTTAGCGTGTATTCAAGAAACTAAAACTGCACGCAGTGTTTCGAAATTCGAAAGCAGTTGCAAATTTCACGGTCAAGTGGTGCCAGGTGCAAAAGATATGTTTGACGATTTCATACAGTTACCGCTAAGAATTATTGTTTTTTAGAAAGAAACGTGTTTCTCTGCCTGCGGCTGTTCGTGACATAAACGTTCACCGGTTTATGGAAATGGTGGATTTATTGATTGTGCAACGTTCACCTTCAGCATTCTCCCTCAAGAAATAAGTAAAAGAAACTTGTTACAGGGTTCCCACGGTCCTTGAAAACTCATTGAAAAATAAGCAAAATGTCCATCAAATATTTATGGGGACTGAAGAGAAAACCAGTTTGTGACTTTGTTTTGTCTTGAGAATTCCAGCACCAGAAAAAGGCTGTTTATATGGGAATGCTGCGAATCCTCAATCTTTTCTTTGCTTGTATATTTGAAGATGGCTTAATTTGACAATACAGTGAAAGCTGCAGAGGGTATTTCTCCGTCGAGGAAAATAGTTCTGGAATTATCCTAATTTATTTTGAAAGTTATTGATATATTTGAGCAGAATTTTCTTTTGAATACCAACAACAGATTTTCTCAGCAATGAAATCTGTTTTCAAAATGTTTTTTATTTAATTTCAAAGAGCCAGGGAAGTATGTGTTCATGGGAACACAATAACGCAAAAACATAAATAGCTGGTTGGATACAATTTGGTACACAGTTTTGTCATTAGAATTGTCGATCTGAATCACATTTTTTATTTCAAAATTAAAAATGCAAATGATTGATTTGATTTAAATTTGTCATTTGCATTTTTATGTCTAAAATATGTAATTTTCTGGTCCTTAAATTTTATTAAGAGGTCCTTGAGAAGTCCTTGAATTTTTTCCTCAATAAGAGTGGGAACTCTGTTTTATTTAAGAAGTCATAAGCACTCCAACTGAATTGAAGAGGTCTTTTCTTCGTGCGTGTGTTTGTCCAGCATGCTGAATGATCGTGATCATTCAGTTGAGCCAACACGCCAGATGAATGGTAGTGATCATTCAGTTGAGCCAACACACCAGATGAATGGTCAGGATCATTCAGTTGAGCCAACACACCAGCTGAATGATCGTGCCACCGCAACATCTAACTTCATAGTGTCCTATAGTGTGATGCGATACGTCATCGCAGTCCTTTTCCTTTCTGCAAAATACGCAATTGATTCCAGAACTAAAATAGCGTGGCACGTTTTGCGTCTATGATATGAGCATGCGTTCATCCCCTCGAAACACCTTACACTGAAACTATTTTAACGTAGGAACACGTTCCTCCCATTGGGGTCTCGGGAAAGAATTTGATTCACACGCCACGAAAAACGTTGTATGGGAGATCCTCTATATCTCGGTAACTACATATGTTAAAAACATAACTAATGTCTTATTTTAGAGATAAAGCGTAACAACAGAAGTTACAAAAAAATTTGAAAATCGGAAAAGAGTCATGCGAGTAAAGTAGTCCTACGCCTTTAGCATCAGCGGCTGTTTGAAAAAGACAGCCTCCCGTCAATTTTTGAATGTAATTTAGCTCGTAATTGAACCGCTTGAATTTAAAAGGGGACTTCGGCAGTCTCGACCGAAATTACTTTTTCTTCGTTTTCGATTTGATGAGGGTAGTTGCATATTTGGTGTAAAACCGGACGTTCTGCCATTCAGTCATGTTGAAATAAAGCAGCAAAGTTTTCGTTTGATGTTAGAATTTGACTTCTCCACAGAAAACCCCTTGGGGGCCGTCCACAAATGATGTCACGCTTGGAGGGGAGGGAGGGGTTCGTGAAATTGTGACAAGGGGAGGGGAGGGGGTAACAAGAAGTGTGACATCACACATTTTGGTTAAAATAAAAACATTTAAAATCAGCAGATTAAATTTTGAAGTTATTTTGAAATTACCAGAATTTGAGGGTATTTTTTAATCGGGGCTTCTTTTCACCATTCATGCCATTTTTTTTCACTTATATCCTTTTCTTTTTGAAAAAGGCATTCAGGGTAGGTTCTGAGAATATGGTAGCAGCAGAAATTCTTCACCGTTAGAAGCAAACCTCCCCCTGTCACACCCTTGAAATGTCCAACAAAAGATACGTCGCCCCACCTGGGTGAGTGGTAGAACTGGTAGTGGCACAAACAAGTTGATCTTATTGAGGCGCTTTTTTTAATTCAATCTGTTTAAGAGTATTTTGTGTTTATAAAGTAAATACAAGATTTAAAGCAAAATATATCAAATTCCAAAATACTACTGTTTACAATTGCTCTTTTATATTAATATTTTATTACTATTTTTTGTTTTAAACCTTAATCTTATTTCAAACAAAATAAGTACACATATAATCATTATTATTGTTACGCTCACAAATGTCATTAAAACACATAGTTAAAGTTTAAAAATAAAATTTGAAATATGATCTATAACGTAGTGCTTTGTTTCTGAACTGCAAGTTTATGTTTGCGTGACATGTGACAAGGGGTAGGGAGGGGGTATGGTGAAGTGTGACAAAAAGGGGGAGGGGGTCAAAAATATTGTAAAAAAGTTTTACATCATTTATGGAGAGCCCCTTTTAACATCAATTTTGCTGTTCATCGCTTGATGACCAGTATACATGTTACGGTCAATGTAAATAATCGGTTTTTGTGGATAATAACCGGTCAACGTGATAAATAATCTATTTCTTGAACTTGTTATTATGGATAATAACCGATCAATCATTTATCATTTAAATCTGTTATTGTGAATAATATCCGGTTAAAGTGGAAAATCGATTCTCCCCTTTAACCGGTTATTATTTACAGTGGGTTGCCAATATAATGTGGAGACTTTAAAATTTGCATATTTTTTCGAATATCTCCCGAAAATCTGCATGGATTTTCTTAGAAATTCGAACATGTAAAGATTAGGTTTGAACTCACATTTTACAGTGAAGATTCGGTCACGAGAGTATTTAGGGGACCGGCCAGAAAGTGATGAAGACAAAAAAAAATCTCGAGTGATCCCGTTTCAAAGAAAGCTGCTAATTAGATGAAACTTTCATCAATAGTTATGTTTGATGTGCATAATATTTACATGCAATTTCGTAAACGTACCACAAGTATTCGGGAAGATATAAGGGTTTCTTTAAAAAAATCCCAATTTTGTACGCATGGTTTTTCCTTACAACTTGCAGAGTCTTAAACCAAATTCTATGAAACTTACAGAATACGTAACAATATGTTAGAGAAGCTTTGTATTAAAATTTTCACTTTGAATATTAAAGGAAATATCAGTATTTTTAGTAAATGGTTTTTTTACTGCGCATGTGCGAAATGTAGCGTTATTTTACTTTCATGACTTAAGAGCCAGATATATAAAGCAACTTATATTAAAATTCCAGTCCAATACCATTAGTATTCAGAAAGATATCGGCATTGCAACTTGGTGAATTTCGGTACACTCTAAGAGAAGCTAAATGATGAGGGTTCTTGCACAGACTGATATTTTTTTAACTTGAATCTTTGAATAGTAATCGTCGAACGGTAATTTAAATTATGTGTTTAATTTATTAGTATACATGTGTATTCGGGATATTCGATTTTCATAAAATTCAATATTACTCTTCGAAAATTTCGCTGGTCTTTTGTCTCAAACCAAAAGAGTTAAAAGGAAGAGGACCAAAAAACTTTGTTAACTTGACAAACCAGTAAAATTAATAGATATGATTGATATAAAGTTAGGTAAAGTAAAAAAAAATTAAGCCATTTTGTTCATCATAGGGAAATGTTTAAGGAAAAAAAAAACTAACGGTTTCGAACGGTGTGAATCAGTATTTTATCAGCTTCCTCTCAGCACCGGGATCCACCTCGGCTCCCAATGATAAAACCGTTTGACGGCCCTCCAGTGGAAGAATCGGACTGTGTCAGTGACCCCGTTTTCCAATCCTCTCCTCGTTGCCATGGCGACGGAGAGAGGAGGAAGAAGAGTCGGATGTTTTATGGATGAAGAAAGGATTTTAAGTGGTTTTCTTCGTTCTCTTTGCGAAGGTCTGACCCTCAAATTGGAAAGACTGGCCGTTTTTCTGCCTCCATCTGTGTTTTACTTAATTTCGTCTCCTTTCTCGAGTCGTGAAGTCCGGGATTCCGTCTGCTTGACCCAGATCTCGGAGATGAATCGATGCGAAGTCTTCTTTCTCTGGCGGGGAGAAGCGACCAGATAAAATGTTAATTTCCTGTGCAAGCCTGCTTTCAGGCTTATTTATTTTTGCCCTTTGTAAAATCTGATTTCTTCTTTTTTCGGCTTAGTCTGAGTGTGGACGCATACAGTAGAGTCTCCCTACAGCGAATTTCTCCCTATAACTAAATTTTTAATCGGAATGTTAAATAACATTCAAAATATTCTCCATATAACGAAGTGGTTGTCTCCCTATAACGAATTTTTTCAGACCTTTATCTTTTCGATTTTTGTCATTTTTGAAGAAAGTTGCTAATTTCTGCGCAAACAAATCGCTCACACATGCCTGTTTCTGGAACCACTCGCATTGTTCATTCCAGCGATAACACATGACAATAGAATGCTATGTGAAGGGTAATGCAGTTGTGGGGACCTGGGTTTCTACAGAGGGAGCAACATTTCTACGGGTCAAGATTCCAAGAATCGGGGTGGAGTGGGGGTGGAAACAGCAAATGGATGTGACAATACGCATTTTATGTTTATCCGTACTGGTACATATTATTCTCTAAATTGGTGAACTGTCTTCACTTTTGAGCATTTTATTTATACAATAAAAATTAGTGTAATTTTAACAAATTCATAATAAATATTACTTCATTTTTAATTGAAAGTCATAATTAAATATTTTTGAACTTATAGCACATACTAAGAGGTTTGTTACAATTACTTAAATAACTGCAAAAATCTCTCCTCTTCGTATAACGAAATTTTCTGTATAGCGAAATTTTCAACTGGAACCAAGCGATTTCGTTATAGGGAGATTCCACTGTAATTAGTTTTTAACCTGGAGGAATTATCGCTTCGGATGAGAGGTGTCTGCCACTTTAATCACAGTCCTCAGCTTCCAGCTTGTGGGTAATTGTGATGTGGTGGTGTGTAAAACTCTCTCTAAATTATTACTCTAAAAACTAAAATAAACTCTTCATTCAAACTCTAAATAAGAAATCTCCAATTTACCGACTGTAAATGCCGTTTTTATTATATGAAGAATACAAAGATAAACTCAAATTCTAAAGACATTTTTCTACTCCACTAAAACAACGTTGCCATTCCTGAAAAACAAACTTTTAAAACATAGATAATATAATAGATAATCAATTACAAAACATATATCTAAAGAAAATGGTAACAGTAATCAACCGTTTGAGGTTAATGAAATATTATTTAGAGATTTTGGTTATGAAAATGTAAAGGAAAAATCTTAACGTCAAAATATTGTTCAGATGGGCACGCCTTTTCAGCTTTTAAGGTAGACTTTTCGATACTTGATGCGTGAAATATCGAACTCCCTACTGATTCACCTTGACTGGCCCCTGTGAGGTCTTGAGAAGCAGCAAAAGCAGCAACCAAATTCTCACGAGAAAGTATGACCAGACCCCCCAGATAGCTAGCTAGAAGCGATCGGAGAAAAGGAAGCCGGCGTCGTTAAAAACCTTTCCTGATTACATCATCCGGAAGGGCTTGTTGAAACGCCGCACCGACTGACCTCGGGAGATCACCCAGGTCGTCAGGACCAACGCATTACGTTGTGGCTGATGCCAATAGCGATGCGGGATCCAGGACAGAGATTTGTCATTGGGGAAACTGTCTCCTCCCCCGACAAACCACTAAAAACTTAACTTTTTGACCACGCCTCGGAGGGCAGGGTCAAAGGTGTTTTTAAACTGGAACTCTGGAGGGAAGGGGTGATCATCAAGAGATCGCTTGGAGATTCGAGATTAAATTCTCGTGATCGAGAATTTTGAAGGCAGCTCTAAGGCTGAGAAGCTGTTGGATCGGGCCTTGTCCGTGAACCGAAGCCAACCTTTGGCTGATTAACGCTCGTCGCGAGCTGGAAGCATCTTAGGGATTCTTAGGAATTCGTCTCGAAGTGAACGTGCCCTACTTCACTGCAATTTACCTTCTTCGGTATTCGGTATAACTCGTTAGTGGTTATACGTCAATATTTGAGCGGTCTAATCCCTCAAATCACTCTTCCGGCCATCGGACTTGTACTCGCCTTGAGTAGAACTTTCCAATTTACCTACGAGTGAATTCATAACAAATCTGCGATTGAATCCAGATTTAACTTTGACTTGTTTACGCTATCTCGTCCTGAGTTAAGCGGAATTGTTTTATGTTGATGTTAATTTGTACATTCTTGTATAAAATCAATTAATCAAGAATCTTAATTAAAAATTAATATCCTGATATTGCTGAGTCTGGTGACTTCCTTCATAGTTTAGTATCACTGAGCTAAGACCCTACACCCCACCACGAATCCTACCAGTGTGCTCGTTCACGAAGACAGGGGTGGGTTTCTGTAATTTAAGATTCACCTTGTAGGAGCGTATGGGCTACCCCCTGCACAATTTGTACGGTTTCCTGTGTCACAGACGGCCTTCTGGAGCGTTCTCCGTGTTTAACCCTACCGGTGCGATTGTATCGCCCACTATGTTCTTCATGACCAACCTAGTGGTGTCTGGCTCTCTGAATTTGCGGGTGAAATCGTTCCACATTAGCTCTAACTTCATTGCACGCAAACGAGCACAAACAATAGCTGTTCTGTTTTCTATTTTCAGCACTCTTCTGGGTTACCTGCAGAAAGAATGTAATAAGCAAATTTCAAATCAAAATGTGTGGAGATTTTATAGTCGCTCTGTATATACAGAGGAGTCTCCCTATAACGAAATCGCTTGGTTCCAATTGAAAAATTCGTTATAGAGAAAATTTCGTTATATGGAGATTAGAGATTTTTGCAGTTATTTAACTAAATGTTCCAAACTTTTCAATAGGTGCGACAAGTTCAAATGTATTTAATTATGATTTCCAATTAAAAATGAAGTAATATTTATTATAAATTTGTTAAAATTATACTAATTTTTATTGTATAAATAAAATGCTCAAAAGTTAAGACAATTCACCAATTTAGGGAATAATTTGTACTAGTATGTACTTACGTTTATTTTACTTGAAAAATTCCGTTATTTTACATTGCTTTGCATTTCGTGATGTTAAATTTTCACATTTCAAGAGAGAGTGGTTCCAGAAACAGGCACGTGTGAGCGAATTGGTTGACAGAAATTATCAAGTTTCTTCAAAAATGACAAAAATCGAAAAACATAAACCTCTGAAAAATTCGTTATAATGGAGAATATTTTGAATGTCATTTAACATTCCGATTAAAAAATTCGTTATAGGGAGAAATTCGCTGTTGAGAGACTTCGTTGTAGGGAGACTCTACTGTAGTGTTAAGAAAATGGATCCTGTGGCTTTTCGTCGAAACCAGTCCAACAAGCAGGTAATGTAGAGTAACGCTTTAGTCTCGAATATTCCAGCACTTGCACAGATTAGCAACACAACCAGACAGCAATTCACTAATAATAACAGCAACAGCGCTTTCAATACCGGTCGGCGTCTAACAGCTTACAATCTCGCACTGCGAATAAAACTCCAAAGGCGATCCCAGTCGATCAACACATTCGTCACTGTGTTCCGAGCATGGTCTGTTTATAGTCTCCCCTACAGGCCATGACGTCACATGAAAGCATCTGGATCTCGGCCCCTAACAGAGATATCAAGAAAATTCCAGTGCTTTTGAGATCTCACATTTCGTCGCCGAGGTCGGGGGTCGATGGCTTTATTCCCCCGGAATTCCCATGCATACCCCTGTAGAGCTCTCCTCCCAACCATAAGACTAACATTGCTGGGAAGCGACTTTCCGTGTTCGTAACAATAGAATCCGGTTCACCCGTTCTGCCAATGCAGGCCAAGTTTTCCCAATGCCAGTGCCATGCCATTAGCGGCTGTCTTGTTTCTTTGTATTATGTTGGCGATGGGTGATTTGGCATGTTTTGGAGAAGCGGATACCGGTGAAACTGAACCATGAATTTACCTTAAAAATTTTTTTTCTACATTTTATTCTGAATTTGAGAAAGTGAGATATTTTGCTCTTGGCAAGATAGTTCGTCTATGAGTCATTAATGTTCTTTTTGTTTGTTCCAGTCCAAAGCGTGTGGGAAGAGCTGAAGTGTCGAGGCAGCCGTCCACCCTGCCTACAGGAGCACACAATGGTCTGCTGGAAGGTGCGTATTCTCACAACAACCTGTTCCGAACTCAGTTTTATAGAATATATTATTTTATCGAATAAAATTGCTTGATTCGAAATCAATAAATTAGGTGTTCATATAAACGCACGACTGATAGAAATGTCCGATTCTCAGAAATAAATAGCGAAACATTTTTTTTTCCTCCAGCAAAAGTTTCAAAATAAGGCGGTCCGTAAGCGGTTAAGCAAACTGGAATTTGAATCAAATTTATAATGCAATTTAATTTTTTAAAGAATATTTAGGATCTTTCTTTCTTATGATATTCACTGTCACGTAATTGTCCATTATTGTACTGTTTTCTGCGTCTTTACAACTTTTGCAATGGTGTCCGTATTTCTGATTTTTTAAAAAGAGTTATTTTCTATTGTTTAATACTCTGACGAAAGCATGTTTATTTAATTTATTTTTTTCTAGTTTTAGTCTTTAATGTTTATTTTTAATTTCTAAGAATACACATTCTAATTCTTTCTTTCTGATTTTATCCTTCTTGACCAGATGTCGCTATGCGAACATATTTCAGACAAATATTCAAATTATTCGCTGTCTATTAACGTAGTCACGAGTAGAGTACCGACAAAGCCTTCTTGGGTTAAATATGTGATGGAGTCTTGCAAAAAAGTAGAAATTAAATATAAAACGCTAACGTACGTGAAGAAAAGGGGATAATTTCTCTTTTGCCGATGGCAGCGATCGGTTTGTTTACGAAACAAAACCGGTAGCCATGTTAGGCTTAACTTCATAAGTATAGCCTGCTGCTGTATTCGATTTTGTGTAAAACAACTTTTTCTCGAAAAAGAATGCTTTTAAGATGTAGAGTTTGCAAATTTTTTACAATATAATGAAACTTGGGATGAAATTATTCTAAAGACATCAGTTAAAAATGAAGCAGATGGGCTTATGTGGTACAGAGAACGTTCAAATCAACGTCAAAATAGCTTAAGTCAGCGAAGGGAAAAACGTGTTAAATTCACAAATTGAGATGAACATCATAGAGCTTATTATTCTCAGCATTGTATACTGGGTACTTTTCCGTTACGCACACGCCACTTGGCACCCTTTTTGGCGAATTTTCTTGAAGCGCTGAATCGCCACCTTGGCTCAATTTCTTTCTTGACGACAGTTGACGTGCGCTGTATTTTTGGCGATCTGAAGCGTCAGGAGCCAGATTGTGCCAATTTGGCCGAAAATGCATTTTGTGCATATACAACGAATCGCAGATGCTCTCACGGGATCAGATAGTTCTTATTATCATTTTTACTTTCTCGCATACGAAGTACATAAAGAGAAAGTATTGCAATCGTCAAAAAATTCGGACTCGAGATTTTGACGAATCTCCACGTTTTAAACCTCCCTGAGTCCGAAAAACACAATTTTAGAATTGTGTCTGTGAACACGATTACTCGAAAACGGTTAGAGCTACAGGGACGAAATTTGGTATGCGATCTTTACACATCATCTGTTGGTTTTTATCAAATTATGATCAAAATCCGTCTACGGGAAGTCTGTCTGTCTGTCCGCTTTCTTGTGAACACTATAACTCAAAAACTTGAATAGCTAGATGGATAAAATTCGGTACACAGTTTTATCATCAGGAATGTAGGTCCGTATAAATTTTAGGCAAAATCCGTAAAAGGGTTGACTGTCTGTCGGTCTATATAATCGCATACTTTTGAAGACGATATCTTCTAAACGAAATGGCTTAGATAAATGAAATTTCGTATGTAGTCTTGAAACCCTAATTGTAAATTTGCCTCCAATTTTCGTTTAAATCGGGTTTAAAAAAGGCGTTGAAATTGCTTTTCGATTTTTCCCCATTCTACGACGCAAAAAAATGGCGCGAACATTGGAGCGTTTTCCCCATGGTTTTCCCCACCTTAGGGAATACTGCACGTTTTCTGGCGCGAGTATATTTTTTCCCCCATGCGTGTTAGTCGTAGGCGAGTAAGTTTCGGGAGGCCACTCCCGCTGGTTTAGTTAGTTTTTGTTGAGTTATGCACAATATTTTTAATGGGCATGATAGAAATTTGTGATTTTTAAATTGTTTAGAGTTATCAGTTTTCAAATTTCTGATAACTTATTGGTTTTTATTCACTTTAGAATAATATTTATGTGTTCGGCGGAGAAATTGGTTTCGCCTCTACAGGAGAGACGCCATTGTGGATTCTTGATTTAAGTGAGTTTACATTTAATCGTTTCTATTCTAAATTTGCATTCTTCTCTTTTTATTTTTAGGGTGATTTTTACTAATAAATGTTCTTTATAGTTGATTTCTGTTTTATCGAATTTTTCCAGTTCTGATTTATTTCATTGATCAATCTTATTTTATTGCCTTTTCCCATTTGATTTCGTAATTTTGAAATAAAAATTAGTCGTTTCAGTATTCGAATTAAAATTAGTAGTAAAGTAATCTTTTGCTCATTTTTAATACTGATTTAATGTTCTTTGTTTATCACCTAATCTACCATTTGTTTCCGTAATTCGATAAGGGTTAATATTTTTATCGTTTGTGTTATTTAAATGTGAATTTAATTTAATTTTCATTTTTGTTGTTTTAATTAAACGATTTAATAGTTTAAATGATTTTTTATTCTATAAATGACAGTATTCAGTAATGACGTTAATGTGTATTTTAAGGTTATTTTGATGTGGTTTCATTTGTTTCTTACATTATTTATAATCATTCAATTTTTTCTAACAAATGTTTTCTGTATACACTTTGATTCTTTTAATGCGTTTCTTACTTTCTCTCTTTTAAAATATTGCTCCAAAATTAACAATGTTTTACAGAAATTCCTTCTCGTCTATGCTGTTTGCGTCACTATTTTCCAAGTTCCATTTCGCTCTGATGTGATAGGGGCTTCTTTCTACTTTCTCGTATACGAAGTGTACAAAGAGAAAGTATTGTAATCGTCAAAAAATTCGAACTCGAGATTTTGACGAATCTCCACGTTTTAGACCTTCCTGAGTCCGAAAAACACAATTTTGGAATCATGTCTGTCTGTCTGTGAACACGATAACTCGAAAACTATTAGAGCTACGGGGATGAAATTTGGTATGTGGTCTTTAAACATAATTTGTAGGTTTCTGTCAAATTTTGGATAAAATCCGTCAAAGGGAAGTCTGTCTGTCTGTATGTCCGAAGTCATGCGAACGCTATAACTCAAAAACTTGAATAGCTAGATGGATAAAATTTGGTGCACAGTTTTGTCGTCATGTATGTAGGTCCGTATAAAATTTTGGGCCAAATCCCTCAAAGGGTTGACTGTCTGTCGGTCTGTATAATCGCATCTCCAACGAATCCACTGTCTCCAAGCGCATGCGTACTGGTAGCAATTTGTGCACGCGGGAGGATTATGTGATTTTGTCCCTGAGTCAGCAAGAGTAGAAATCGGTACGCATCTCTTTGAATTTGATTCTTTACCTAAATATTTTCTGATAGTCATTGGATCCTGGGTTACATTAGGTTCTAATTTTTTTCCTCCACGCGGGGGGAGGGGAAACAGCACCTTTTTCGAGAAGTATACGAGAAAGTTTAGGAGAGACCACTCCCTCGGGTTTTTATTTCGTTCGCCAGCAAATATATCTCCTTAATCTGTGAAGAGGAGCCGGACCAAGGAAAAACGGCTTGCTATTAAAGAGGTTTGACTGTATCATATGATCGAGGAAGCAAAAGCCGCGTTCCAACGACCTGTCTTTCCACGAGTTTCGTCTGCGGGTCGTGTTATTCCCCGTCGTCGGAGCAGGAAGAATCGACGCGGCTCGTTGGACTTATTCCCCATCGGCGGGACACGCAGAAACGAACAAGACTCACTGCCGGAAATAGAAGAACTGACGCGTTCTTGCTGACTATTCCCACCGCCTGGAATGTTATGGTAAAGAATCGACGCGCTGGTTGACTTATTCCCGTCATCGAGATATGTACAATCGACGCGGCTCGCGTTGGACTTAATTCCCTCATCGCTGGAATATGGGGCGAAATCGACGCTGCCTGCTGGACTTATTCTCATCGTCGGAATATAGGCAACTGGACGCGGCTATTGAATATTCTGCCTGCTCGGAGCAGGAAATAGTCGACGCGCGGCCTGCTGGACCATTCCCTGGCATCGTCGAACAGGAAGAACCGACGCGGCTCGTTGGACTTATTCTCACGTCGGAACAGAAGAATCGACGCGGGCCGTTGGACTGGTCTCACCGTCGGAACAGGAAGAATCGACGCGCCTGCTGGACTTATTCCCTATCGTCGGAAATGCGAAGAACCGAGCGGCTGCTGGACTGAGTTCCTCGTCGTCGAGCAGGAAATAAATCAGACGTGCGGCCTGCTGGACTTATTCCCATCGTCGGAACAGGAAGAACTGACGCGGCCTGCTGACCGAATTCTCATCGTCGGAACAGGAAGACCGATGCGCTTCCGCTGGACTTATTCCCCAGTCGTCGAAGCTTTATAAAGAATCTCGATGCGGTCGTTGATCAGCCATTCCTCATCGTCGAAAGTTATAGGAAGAATGACGCGGCTGGTTGACTTTATTCTGCGTCGTCGGAATGAGGAAGACCGACGCGTTTGCTGGACTTATTCTACTGTCGAATAAGAACGACGCGTTTCGTTGGACTTATTCCCCATCGTCGGAACAGGAAGAATCGACGCGGCCTGTTGACTATTCCCATCTCGAACAGGAGGAATCGACGCTGCCTGTTGACTTATTCCCTCTATCACCGGAATAGGAAGAATCGATTTTGCCTGTGGGCCTGAAAAGTTCGTTGCTTCTGCAAGTATTGTGATAAATAGCTCGTATCGTCAGCGAGCCGTGCCAGATTGCTGTGCATCCTGTCTCTGCTCCATCGCTGCCAAATAGATATTTAGTGAAGCCGCACCGTTCTCTACCCCACAGTCTATACAAGCAAACTTCGAGTGACTGAGGCTTGCTGATTACGCCGCCGGAACAAGGCTTTCATGCTTGTAGCCGACATTGTCTCTCAAATGTGCTATATTACAGATTTTTTTTTCTGAAGGTTTTCAGTAATCACACTTCGTTCCACAACATTGGAAAACGAACATAGCCTTCTGGCAGATTTCTTTAAGAATATGTTGGAATGTTTGACGATTCGAAACCTGTTTTCAGCACTTCTTTCCAGCTGCTCTGAAATGAAACCTGTTTTCAGCTCTCCTTTCAGAGGCTACTCAGGTTCGAAACTCATTTTCTGTACCTCCTTCTAGCAACTGCCAAGGTCTGTACCTTCTAGCTGCTGCCTGTCTGAAACCTGTTTTCTGCACTCCCCTTCTAGAAGCTGCCTCAGGTTCGAAACTTATTTTTTGCACTTCCTTCTAGGAGGCTGCCCAGGCTCCAAACCTTTTCTGCATTTCTAGAGGCTGCCCAGGGTCTGTTCCCATTTTCTGTTCTTTGCTTCTAGAGGCTGCTCATGGTGTCTGGAAATCATTTCCTGCACTTCCTTCTAGGAGGCTGCCCAGGTTCGAACCTTGCTTCTGAGGCTGCTCAGGTCTGAAACTCCTGTTTTCTACTTCCTTCTAGAGGCCAGGTCTGAAACTCCATTTCTGTACTTCCTTCTCAGAGGCTGCTCAGGTTCGAAACCTGATTCCACTGAAGGTGTGAGCTGGGCCTCTGCACTTTGGAATCATACGTAGTACAAATGTCCCGGCCAGTGGAAGTTTTGAGAGGGGCTGGCCTGTCTAGGCAGGCCGTCCTCGTCATCTGATCGCTGTTCCACAAATGACGAGGTCCGTTTCAGTCAAATAGCCTCAAGCCTAAATTGACTTTAATAAGTGATTAAAACTGTTCCATGGCTGCTCTGTTTCCCTCCAGCCCGTACATAAATACATGCCGCAAGCCCATGCCAAATACAGCATGCATACCTATCTGAAATCATTCCTGAGATTGCGGCTTCATTAGCAGCGCCTCTACCTTCTCAACGTTCCATTTCTTTGCCACACATGGCTACCGTTACAAAATCTGGTTATTTTCGGCTCTTCTAGCTACTAAAGTTACGTCGAATATTTTAAAATTTGGCCCTACAGACTTTTACTTTCTCGTATACGAAGTATACAAAGAAGCATTGTAATCGTCAAAATCTGAACCTGAGATTTTGTCGAATTCCACGCTTTAGGACCTCCTGAGTCCGATAAACACAATTTGGAATTATGTCTGTCTTGTCTGTGAAATGATAAATCTGAAACCATTAGAGCCATGGGATAAAATCTGGTACGGTCTTTCACTAATCTGTATTTTTTCATCAAATTTGGACAAAATCCGTTCATTGAAGTCTACATTATTCGGTATGTATGTTCAGTTATGAACACTGAATTCAAAACTATCTTGAATAGCCAGATTGATAAAATTTGGCAAGGGCTATGTTTTATCAAGTCATAAATGTAGGTCTCAGAGAAATTTTTTAATAACCCATCAAAGGTCGACTGTCTGTTGTCCTTGTATAATTTCTAATACTGTTCATCCGCTATTCCACGCATGCGTACGTATAGTCGTTCAAAGCTACAGGAAAGAGCGATTACATCAGTTTGTCCTTGAGACGGGTAAGAGAGTGAAACTTAATGGCGCGCGATAGATGCGCGTTTTAACGGTACGCCATCTCTCTGACACCCCACGGATATTTTCAGTCATCAATGAAAACCTCCAGGCTGGGATTCTGCAACAGGTTCGAATTTTTTTAGCCACGGGGAAGCAGAGAAACGGCAATCTTTGGGGGGAAGCATACGAGTTGGAGGAGAAACACTCCCGGCTGGTTTTCTCTTTCTTCAAGCTGATATTTTTTGGATGCTAATACCCTTTCCCTGTTCATTTAACAACCATTTTAATCTGTTTCTAAGCGTCATTCTGATGTCCTTTTTTCCAGATATTCTGACGTGAGGAAGCGAACATGTCCGGGGGGTCGTCTAATCACCAGCCGTCCTGGGCGTGGGAGGCCAAGCACTGCCAGTCATGTTCACGGTCATGTGTATGTTTTCGAGGATACTGAGACCTTCTGAGGGTCTTCTGTCAGAGCCTGGATATCTGACTCTGTGAGAAATACATTTATTTGTTCATTTTATCATGCATTGAATTTAGGCCACAACAGGAAAGTAATTTATATATACATTGTTTCCTCTCGGTAACCTCATATACAAAACTTCACTCAGAACGTAACTTGCCAAAGTGGCCTTTTTTTTTACTTCTCGTATACAAAGAGAAAGCATTGTAATCAAGCCAAAAAATAACCTCTGAGATTTTGATTTGATGTCTATGCTCTAGACCTCCTGAGCCTGAGAAACACGATTTTGGAATTATGTCTCTGTGAACGCGATAACCTGAAACTATTAGAGTTGTTGAGGATGAAATTCGGTATGTGATCTTGCACACAATTTGCAGGGTTTCTGCCAAATTTTGGACAAAATATCCATGGGAAGTCTGTCCGTCTGTATGTCCAAAGTTTATGTGAACGCGATAACTACAAACTATCATATATGATAAAATTTGCAACATGCCTACCACCAGGAATGTAGGTCCGTATAAAATTTTGGGTCAAAACTGTCTGGAACGGGTTGATCATCGGTATAATCGCATAAATTGTTTACTTTGGAAATGAATTTTATTCCCATGCTGAAAAATACTGGTAGTAATCCCAGCATGCGGGAAGGATTATGTCAATACTTTGTTCTGAGCCGACTGGGAGGATTACGCCACTTTGTCCTGAGTTTGACTGGAGGATTACGCTACTTTGTTCTGAGCTGACTGGGAGGATTACGGTCACTTGTTCTGAGCTGAAAAGATTTTGGAAGTGTGTGAGATGTGCTTTATCTGCAGGCGTAATTGGCTTGAATTGACTTATCTGGGTTCCTTACAATCATTTAATCTATAAATGAGAAAACTTTCTGATAGGCCATTGATTTCTGCTGTAGTAATGAATTTTTTATCCATGAGGGGAGGGGAAAGAGTGACCTTTTGGGGAAGTATACGAGTGTTTAGGAGACTACTCCTGCTGTTACGTTCAATATACGGAGGTTTTAAAAAGAGAAAGTTAAGATATTATAGTCGTCGAGGAAATCTTTTGATGTCAGATCTTGGTGAATTCCTGTTTTAGATTGCTCACTGTGCCTAAGAAGCGGCCTGGAAGTAATTTTTACCATTCTGATAAGGTAATAATATGGCTCACCCCAACCACCATAAATTTATAATGCAGTGGTGTAGCGATGGATGAGGCGCTGGCTCAGAATGTTATTTTTTGCCCTCTTCATCACTATCAGTGATTAAGTTTGTGTAAATGGCGCCCATCTTCTACTGTTATAGGTCACTTTAAAAATGACACAATCGCATTGCCTGTTTCTGTCACTATACAGGTTTAGTAAGAGAGCAAGTGTTGCCTGGAAAATATGATTTGTTTCCTCATCCCAGTCTCCTCATCAGTGAATATCACAGCAAATGGTGGCAGGGGATGGTATTATATTTTGTCCTCCTGTCATTTTTTGCTAAACCCAGCGGCAGTAGTGTCTCCAAACTTTCTGCATACTTCCCAAAAGATGCCTCTTTCCCTCTCCCCTCGTGGATAAAAAAAAAATGTACCTACTGTAACCAGGAATCAATGGATCATCAGAAGGTTTCTGTAGATTCAAGATTGTAAAAGATTTAGATAAAGAATCAAATTCAAACTGATGCATACCGAATAAAGCACATCTCACACACTTCCAAATCTTTCCGGCTCAAGGACAAAGTAACGCATGCACAGGGATTGCTACCAGTACGCATGTGCATGGAGATGAAGAATTCGAAAGTAAACAAGTATGCGATTATACAGACCGACAGACATTTATGGATTTGGTCTAATATTTTATACGGACCTACATTCCTGATGATAAAACTGTGTACCAGATTTTATCTATATACCTATTCAAGTTTGTGAGTTATCGCGTTCACATTAACACGGACATACAGACAGACAGACAGACTTCCCATGGACGGATTTTGTCCAAAATTTGATAGAAGCTTGCACATTGTGTGTAATGATCACATACCAAATTTCATCCTCGTAGCTCTAATAGTTTTCGAGTTATCGTGTTCGCAGACAGACATAATTCCCAAATTGTGTTTTTGGGACTCGTGGAGGTCTAAAACGTGGAGATTCGTCAAAATCTCGAGTTCGAATTTTTTGACGATTGCAGTACTTTCTCTTTGTATACTTCGTATACGAGAAAGTAAAAATGGCATACAGGCAGGGAGGTTTGGCCCCCAGGGCCCCCCCAAAACGTGCCCCCCGGGGATCTAAACCCCCCCCCCCGATCTGTACACTACCGCTATAACATCTGGATTCTAAATGCCGAACAAACTTTTACTTAGAAATATGCATGTTTTACTGGCAAATACGACTTAATATTATGATGAGAATTTTTAAACTTAAGTAATTATCTGCAGGATGACTTTTAATTGACCTTCAACTTTTAACTGAAATAACTTTTCAGAGTCTCACTAGATGGCGCCACCAATGCATGCAGTGGCGGAGGGCGTAAAAGGAATTTGTTTCGTATCGGTTCCACGCCATTTTGAAAATGTCTCCCAAAGTGTCGTATTCAACCGAAGATCGTATATTTATTGTCATAAATTGGTATTTATGTGGCAAAAATGCCACACTATTGCTACAGAAGTAGTCTGCAACATTCAGATACCGACCTAAGCCGTCTAGCGCAATTGTATGAGATCTGATAAGAAAATTTGAATGGTTTGGTTACGTAACAGATGATCTGAAGGAAAAAGCTGGCGCAACGAAAACTGTTAGAACAGAAGAAGCGTACTATAACCCATACAATTTTCCTGGTGCATTGCATTGGCCACTTTATTCACCAGATCTGAATCCATGCGATTTCTTTCTTTGGGGTCATATGAAATATTTGGTGTACAAGAAGAAGCCGACAGACCTTATTAGCCTCAAAAGGTCCTTAACTGACTCATTTGCAAGCATTAAAAGACAAACTCTTGAACTTGTAACTGACAACTTTGTGACTAGGTTGCGCTATTGTATCACCTCTGACGGTTCTCACTTTGAAAACATTCTGCATTAAAGTTCTTTTCAATAAAAAAATGTTTGTAGTGCAACGACTCGAGAGTTATTTCTGTTAAAAGTTGTAAGTTAATTAAAAGCCACCCTGTATATTTTAAGATTGTATAGTGATCTTATTGAAACTAAAATAATATATTCAATAGATATTTAAAATGTATGACTTTGTTTCTCAAGTCTATTAAAACATTTTTTTTCCCTTTACACTCCCGCTATGGCGACACCCCGAACTTTGCCTCCTGTGCCCTGAAAATACATTTTTGGAATTATAATAGAAAAATATAAATTTGAATTAAAAAGAAAATAAATAAAAGAAACAGAAAAGTAAACAATAATAATAATAATGAAAACAATATACGTTTTTGCGCGCAAACGCAGCAGCAAAAAGTAATTGCTTCAACATTTTTTTTTTATATATAGATAACATAACAAAAACTATAGTATAAAATAGCAAAGATTCTCCAATAATTGAAACACTTAACAAAAATTAGAAATTACTCAAAATGGAAAGGAACTAGAATGGCGCACTCATCGGAGACCACACGCCATTAGTAGTTCTAAATGGACAAATTTTCTGTAGAAAGGAATGACAAAAGTCTAAATTTAATCCTTTCTGTGGTCGGAATTTGTCCGGCCACCAAATAAAGAAAATTTTTAATGGAATAATTTTTTTTTTTTGGATTATGTCTGTCTGTGCACAGCTCATAAACGCAACGAGCCAGATGGTTGAAATGTGGCGTGGGGTCTTGTCACCAGACTTGTAGATTTGTATCACATTTTAAGCCAAATCCGACAAAGGGTTGACTGTCAGTTAGTTTGTCTATTCGCGTATTCTCGAAAACGCAAGCTATGTAAATGAAATTCAGCCGTACACCAAGACTGAACAGCAGTGTCAAATTTCGGAGGCAGTCGTCCAAAGGGAAAAGGTGCAAAATTCGAGCTTCATTTTCTCTGTCATGCTATGAAACTTACCGCAAATATTGTGTTCTTGTGCAAGATTATAAATAGCCCCCTCTTTGTGCAAGTGCACGATAAAGTCGAGGTTAGAGCAGTGGAGGGGCGACACAATCAGAAATGTGGGGAAATGATTTCATAACTAAGAAGAGCAGCGGCACTGGCTCAGTCGTTGTGTGCATAAAGAAATAACTAATGCAATTAATTCATATTTCTCGGTAAATTGCCGACTTGCGAAAGAAAGACTTCGCAACCAGTCTGCAGAGAACGAGGGTGTCAAACGGCGAATCACGTCACCAATAAAATATTTTTTATTTTTATTTTGAGGTTTATGTGTCCTATGTAGCTTATGAAGGAAGGGCGTCGTTTTGTAAGTTCGCCCCGGGCGGAAAAAATTGCAGCTTCTCATTGGAGAACCCACTGGTTTGATATAGTTTCTTGATCGAATTTCCGCTTTTTCTGCCGCCTCTCCATGCACTATCAGAATGGCCAGCGTTTGCAGTTTTTCAAAACGCCTTCAGTTTCCTTATCCAGTTTACTTGATATTTAACTGCGGTCTTTTTTCCAACATCTGTCGTTGTACCACTGTCTTAATTTCCTTTTATCCCGATACTACTTTCAATTTTATGTGGCGCAGTTTAGCCAAAATTCGTAGCTCTTGCGCCACAAAGCACCTAAACACATTCTGCCGCCTCTAAAGCAACCTGTAGGGATGGGAAAAACCTACCGGTTTTGTTTGTTTCGGTTACAACCGGTTATTCTTTTTAAATCCAATTACTGGATAAAAAAAACCGGATCTGAAGACAGGCTCGATTTTAGGTTCGATTAGACTAACATTTACCAAGTTATGAAGCTTTGAATTTCATTCTTTTTGACTGATTAACGACAACGGCTTCCTCGAGGCGTCTGTTGGTTGGCGGATTACTGAAAGAGTCTTTATGAATAAATAAATATTGGCCGATGGACTAATTTCCTGCAAAAACAATACTAATAAAAAATTTTGTCTACAAACGGCGTCTGTTTTTTTTATATATATAAACAAATGAAAATCGGTTATTTCAAAACCCGGTTATTTTGAGCGGTTATAACAGCCAGATTAAACCGGAGGCGAAAAAATTCTGAATAATCGAAAACTGGTTGTTTCAATACCTTGTTATTTTGAGCGGTTATAACCGCCAGATTAAACCGGAGATGAAAAAATTCTGAATAACCGAAAACCGGTTGTTTCGAAACTCGGTTATTTTGAGCGGTTATAACAGCCAGATTAAACCGGAGATGAAAAAATTCTGAATACCTGAAAACCGGTTGATTTCGCAATAACCGCCACCCCTAGCAACCTGCGCAAAAATACGTCCCAATCACTAGAAGGGAATTCAGATGAAACGGAATCAGGAGCGAGATCGGGAAAAACGGATGCGCTTGATCGATGGATGACGTACAAGGGCGAAATGCCCGATTCGATTCGAACCTAATTCCCTTACACGTGTCCCTCTTCTTTAACACCGCCGCCACTTTGCAGCGTCTCCACCCCACTGCCTGGCTACTGTCTCTCATGAATAAGTCAAGATTCGTCATCGGAACCTCGCATCACAATTTCACTCCCACACCTCGAGGGAGAAAGGGAAGAAAAACCGTTACCTTTCGGGATACGGTGAAATGGGAAGTGACAGTTGAGCAACGATCTGGAATACAGTCGTTTCTCAATTTAACGATCGTGTTTATGATCCCCTGGAGGCGGGAGGGGCGTTGAAAGGAGGTTCGTGCTTTGCCTGTGACCGTGCTGGTTGCGATTCAGAATCGTTCGTCTAACAGTTGCTGCGTGATATTTGTTAAAAGAAGATTCAGAAGCAAGAAGTACCACGCAACAAGTGGGGTGTAGATGTTCTTTGTTATTGTGAGAAGTGCGCAGAAAACTTGCGTAATTGTAATGAGTGTCTTTTTAAAACTGTGTTACCATATTTTATGAAACGGATTTTTGAAAATTTCAAAGAATTTACTTGAAAAGAATTATTTTTTGATTTAATATATGTTATTATTACTGTACTTCAAAAATTAAGTTAAAAAATATAAAAGTAAAAAGTAAACAATGATACAAATGACAACAATAATGCAAAAATATTTTTAATTAAATTTGAGTTAATTTTAATTTTCTTTCTATTAATATTAAAATAATTTTTGTTAAATTTGATCAATTATTACTGTTATTATTACTGTGATTAATCGGTTGTTATGAATAATACCAGATCAGTGCTATAAATCATTCATCACTTTTACCGGTAATTATTCATAGTAACCGATTAATCACATTAGCAGTAACGTATACACTAGCTTTGCTTGTTGTAAAATACCATTAAAACAGCGATTCTCAACTTGTGGAGCGCGTCCCCCCCAGGGAGCGTCATAACACTGAATGGGGGGGGGGGGGCGAGCATATCGAACAGAAAATATTATTAAAAACATTGATTATTTTATTGAAAGAAAAGTGAAACAAAATACATTCTGATATAATATAAAATAGAATAGACATTTACAATGATATAATACGCGTATAAATAGGATTGTATCAGTACCGCACAATGAAATTTAATATTAATTAATTTTAACTTATAAACACTAAAATAAAAAAAAGTTTAATAATTATTAGTGACTCCTCTTGACGGAATTTTCGCGAAGCCGCAAGAATGTCCGATGGGATGGACGTAAGACAGAACAATAAAGATTAAATTAGAACTTCAAAAATTAAGTTAAAAATTATAAAAAGTAAGCATTAATAAAACCTTAATATAAAACACGAAAAATCAAATTAGAACGAAAAATACAATTAGAATGAAAGCAAAATGGAAGAAAATTGGAAAAGAACCAAAATGGCGATTCTTCCTCAGAGGCCACACGCCATTGTAGCTCTAAAGCAGGACAAAAATTTTCTGAATAAAGAAATGACCATTAGTGAAAATGATTCCTTTATGTGGCCTGAATTTTTGTCCAACCTCTGAAAAATTAATTTTTAATTCAAGTTCTATTAATATTTAATTTAATTTTCGTTAAATTTTATCAATTATAACTGCAATAAAGATTAAGAGATAATAAGAGAGAGCAATTCTGGTTTTATATATGCAGCGGATCGGTGTTGCCACATATTGATACATTGACTTATTCTTGGTAATTTGAAATGTTTGCAATTAAGGTCGTGCTGTAGCTTTATCGTCAAAATGCCAAAAATACATTATTTTTTTTATTTAAAGAAAAGCACACTACAGAGAAAACTCCATTTACAGAGTGCTGACAAACACACAAAGAACAAAAGTCACAATGAGTAAATAAAAAATAAAAATATATATATGCCTTAGAAAGCAAAAAGTAGACCACAGAGAATACATAAAATCATAAAACTTATGCAAACGTATATATTATTAAAAGCGAAAACACATAACTACAAAACTTTAAGGCACACTATGACACCAAAAGCCATATTATTATTTTTTTTTTAATTTAAAGTTCATTTCCAAAAGTTAAGTGTCAAAAAGTCAAAACACGCAAACACCGAGTCTAATAAAAAACACACCGGGAGTTTAAAAGTTTAAAAACGTAAATACACACTCGAGATTTAAAAAATATATATATATGCAACACTTAAGATAAAAATAAATCAAACACGGCGCCAAAAAACTGGTCGAATACATAAGAACAGGGAAAATCAAATAGCATAGAAATCTAAAATGTTGTAGAAAAGAAAAATAAAACATATCATGTATTCAAAAGATGCAAACACTTCGACTTAAAAGCACCGAGAGACATATTAAAAATGTCAAGTTCATCAGAGAACGTGTTAAAAATTTTATAAAACCTATATCACGAGAACCTGTTAATACAATTAAATTTTGAATCTAAATTTGGAAAGGAACTCTGGTTTCTTAAAAATCTGGCAGGCACAGCGAAATCTATTGAGCTTATCATTACAATCAATTGAACCTTTAATAACTTTGTAAAAGAAAAGAACGCAAGTAAGATCTGGTCTGGAGGATAAACTAGGCATATTAAAATTATTATTATTATTATTATTGTATACATTTTTATAGTAAGAGAGGGGGGCGCGGTGAAAATTATGATTAAAATTGGGTCGCAAATACTGAAAGGCTGAGAAACACTGCATTAAGAGCTCCGCTGGAACATTTAGCAGCTGATGAATGCATTGCTGCAAGGATAGTACTTTTGCTGGGAAGCAACTTTTACACATTGAAAGATCGCACCGACTAGCAACGAAAACTAATATCTACGAGATAAACGTTTGCGCGGGAATGACACCACTGAAAACTCCTCCTATAAAACTATCTTATGAAATCCAAAATTATTTATCAACTTATAAGAGGTTAATTGATTAATAAATGTTTTCTATCTCTATATCCTTCATTACGGAAGAGAAATTATTCGTTCTAACAACCAGCATTATTTGGATTGGTAATCAAATTCTCAGTAGTGTTTCTCATAATTCCACAGTTGTTGAGTAAAAATTAATTCTTGCGGATGAGTTGAAGCCGAGACAAGTGGCAAAGACGCCGTCTGGGCAGGTGCTCAAATTTCGAAACTTCCAAACGACGCCGGAGACGAGAATGTTCGAATCGGGAGCAAATTCAAACTACATCAGTCTAGACCAGCGGCCTCAAAACTTTTTTTCCCTTCCGTATCCCTTGAGTAGTCTTTTTAATTTTGAGTACCCCTACAAAAAAATATACCGCCCCCCCGATTCAACCATGCGTTCGCGCAAAAAATTTGTTATTAATAATACAAGAATGGGTCCAAAATTAAGGTTACAAGGGTAATAAAAAACTATTTATTAACATTAAACAGAAAATACAAAAGGGAATTGAGAGGCATACTTGCCGATCACTTTTCCACATAATCACCAAATCTATTTAGGCGTTTATCTGAACGCAGGACCAACTTGTTGAACCCGTATTCACAGAAATCACGTCCCTGCACGTTCTCGGCAACTGTTTTCACATTACTGTTTGAAGAGAACCTTTTTCCAGATAAGTGTTTGGAACCCAGATTGGGTGCCGAATCTGGGCTATAAGGGGGTGGCTCCAGACTTCCCACTTGAACTTTTGCAACAATTCTTGAGTTTTGCGAGCAGTATGAGAATTGTCATGACACCATCATTCAACATGCCAAGGCGTTTGCGTCGGATAACTTCACGATGCCCCAATGATCATTTCCTTTTTCCGAAATTGAAGGAACACTTATCTGCCACAAGGTTCTCTTCAGAGAGTGATGTGAAAACAGCCACCGAGAACTGGATCAATGGGCAGAGACGTGATTTCTACCAAGATGGGTTAAGCAAGTTGGTCCTGCGTTCAGATAAAATGCCTAAATAGATTTGGTGATAATGCCTCTCGATTCCCTTTTGTATTTTCTGTTTATTGTTAATAAATGATTTTTTTATCACCCTTGTGACCTTATTTTTGGATCTATCCTCGTCTTAAGAGTTTAGGTTAGCTTAAAGGTCAAGCGATTCGGTTCAAACTCCAAAAGTCACATTTTGTAGTGAATAAATATAGTGTTTAAAACTAAAAACAATAAGAAATTAATATGAAACTGCACAACACTCTAGGCGTTTCTGAATGGTACCAGGGTCGGATTTAGCCTTTGAACCTTTCCGTGCAAAAGTAAAGAATTGCGCCCCTATGGAACTACAATGTAAGCATTCAGAAAAAAAAAGATATATGGTCTTTTTTTACATTTTTTAGCTAACGTCCGAAAAACAACAGTGTAACTCCGTAATTGGCACAAATACTTATAATAACTTTTCACTTAGAATACTTCATTTAAGAAAACAGTTTACTGTACAGAGTATAATTCAGACGATTTTTTTTTACGAACTTTTAGTTCAGCGAATTACCTAATTAATTCAGAAACATCTAAACTGCTATTCAGTTCACACACAATTCCTAATAGAGTGAAGTCCGACAATCTTGTTTGAGGTGTTGTTGTTCGCAAATAGCTCGTAGTTATTTTTAGTTTGAAAAAACTACGTTCCCCGGATGCAACACTTATTGGAAGAGTTAGTAAGATTCTTAGAGCAATGCTCAAGTTTGGAGCAAAATTCACGCAGACATTGATTGCCTTTTATATATATAGATTACTGGAGTAGTCCCTTGAAAGTTTTGTGCTTGAAAATTTTATGTGGTAGATCAAATGAGATCATTTTATTGTTTTTTTAGAATTTTTCAGAAACTTTTCTAATTAATTCAGAAACACTCCTTTGCGAATTTTTTTTTCTCATTTTGTTTTGACCATTTTGCGCCCCTCGATTTTTTTTAATCCGTGCCGGGGCACGGACCAACGGAGTGTTCGTCCGGCCCTGATGGTGCACCATTAAGGGCTTCGCTTTACAATCGCCACTATCATTACCACACGACAAAAGAGTTGGACTATCTTTCATGGTTTATATCCTTGCATTGCCTCTTCCTCCTGTGTGATGTACGTCTTCTTTGGCATTTTCTTCCAAATGAGGTATGTTTCTTCATGGTTGAAGACTTGTTGGGGGATGAATCCTTCAGCCTCTACGTACTATGTGGGTTAGAAAACAAATTTTTCGATCTCATACTAGTCCGAACTCGCGCCGTCACCGTTTGTTTTCGCAAAATTAGCTACGACGTCACGTTCGAACGAAAACTCCGAGGCAAACGGCGAAAACATAGGCAAATTTTTCGCAGAAACCGGAGGGAGTGGTCTCCCGTAAACTTTCTCGTATACTTCCCCAAAAAGATGCTGTTTCGTCCCCTTCCCCCGCGTGGATGAAAAAAATTCTAACCTACTGTAGCCCAAAGAGATGCGTACCGATGAAAACCCATCTATCACACACTTCCACTCTTGCCGGCTCAAGGACAAAGTTACGTAATCCTTCCGCATGCACAGAGATTGCTACCAGTACGCATGGAGAATCGGATTTAAAAAATTAATTATACAATTCGAACGCGTTTTTTCAACCGATTGAAACGACATTTGTGCACAGATCTATAATTAATGTTAGCAACCGTCATACCAATTTTTATTTACCTATGGATTTAGGAGATATAATTTTTACAAGTATGCGATTATACAGACCGTCGACCCTTTGACGGATTTGGACCAAAATTTTATACGGACCTACATTCATGACGATAAAACTGTGTATAAAATTTTATCCATCTGGCTTTTCAAGTTTTTGAGTTATAGCGTTCGCATGACCTCGAACATACAGACAGGCAAACTTCCCTTTGACGGATTTTGTCCAAAATTTGTTAGAAACCTACAAATTATGTTTAAAGATCACATACCAAATTTCATCCCCGTATCTCTAATAGTTTTCGAGTTATAGTGTTCACAGACAGACAGACATAATTCCAAAATTGTGTTTTTCGGACTCGGGGAGGTCTAAAACGTGGAGATTCGTCAAAATCTCGAGTTCGAATTTTTTGACGATCACAATTCTTTCTCTTTGTTTACTTAGTATACGAGAAAGTAAAAAATCGACAATAATCGAAGTCAACGAAAACCGATGTGTTGCCGTACTTGCAAGTCGAGGGGAGAACCCTCCCGCTGGTTTTTCATCGATTTCAGTCAAAATTTCTATCTGTTGAAGAAGCTGTACGAGAAGGAGCAGTGGTAGGAAATTACTCAACTGTCACGAATATCTCACGTAAATATTCCAATATTATTTGAAAATTCCAATATTTTTTCTGGCCTAATGTGAAAATCGATGCCGCCACTTTTCCGGAAAATGCCAGCCTTGCATTTCGCCCGCTCTCCGATTTCTCAGTTCAATTGGTTTTCGATTTCCCGTAGGCGAGCAGTTACTATTTTATTTTGGCGAAAAAGCAAAAATCGCGCCATCCCTCGGTTTGAGCTGGCGCCAGATAGTTAGGGGATGAGAGAGAGGTGATCGGATTAGGGGCGGAACATCGCGCCGCCTTCATTTCTGAACATGGCGCCAAATGGTCTCAAAGCGTCTGGAAGTTATGAGACGGCTGTGATTATGAGCAGACAGTAGTTGGTCAGCAGTGTCAACAACGATATCATGAGCTGATTTCTGCCCATTTCAGAAGCAAAATTTCTGGATTATTATTACACTTTCTCCCCTGGACGAATGACACGTGAAGTTCTGTAATCGTCTAAAATACGACCTCGAGATTCGGAAGCATTTGGACGTTTAAGATTTCATTTCGTTCCTAAAACTCATATTTGGTACTATATCTGTATGGGTGTGAACACGCTGGACGGACGAAATTGGTCATTTATTTATTTAAAATAAAAGAGAAAACTCCAGTTACAGAGTGCAGACACAAAATGAATAATAAAGACACAAAGAACAAAAGCTGTAATCAGTGCATCTTTAAGATACTAGAAAATCACCCGTCATGGTTTGACGGGTGCAAATTGCCTCTTCATTCGAGAGATTTCCCTTCAAATTTGATATGTTTAAATAGATATATATGCGAGAGAAATGCTTAACATTGATTCAAAACAAATAAAATAAACATATGTTTTATGACAGGAAATATTTTTTTATTTACATATTATTTAAATATTTCTTTATTCAAAAAACCTCTCGGTAAACAACATTCCGTTTGAAATATTTTTCGTTCTTTCACAGTTTTCCTTGTACTTCAGATGTCTTTGTGTAAATTTTAACGTGATTGGGAATCCTAGACCTTGAAAGTGCAACATAGAGCTGTCCATGCGAAAAGACATGCTCATCGAGGTCAATTCCAACATGATCGATTTGTTGATAGTCATCGTGTAAGCTGGAATTAACGGGAACTGGCGGCGGTTGAGAACGAATGGTAGATTCAAGTCACTGGTGGCTAATTTAAATCTTGGCAGGAAAACAACATCTCCACGATTGCATTCAGATACAATTTGGCGTCCAAACTATATCACGTGCATGATATACCACTGACGTAATTTACTACTTTCTATTAAGAAACGGAAATTAATTTGAAATATATGATTAATATAATTTAAAATTTCTCGGGAACTATTGATCATAGCGAGATAAATTTTATATCAATCGATTGAAAATTTCATTTCACTATTTTAGAGCTATTAAATTTGAAATTAGAACGACAATGACTCTGTTAAATTCAAAATGACTGAAATTTAGGTTCTCTAACAATGAAATAGTGCTGTTTAAGGTCTCGCAGTGGTATGGCGCGAGTTTAATTTTGGCGGCGTCAGAGCGTTACCTGAGGATCTGGGCTATTATATTAGGAATTCAAAGACGTATTAGAAAATTCAAACTTGTATGCAGAGAATATAAAACTTCAAAACACTAAACCATAAAAATTTTACAAACGTATAAAATCATTTAAAGCGAATACACACAATCACAAAAACATTAAAAGACACAGTCGATTTTAATAGTTGTGTACTGTCATATTAATACCATGAAAACACATGAAGGATTTAAAAAATTAAAGACATTAAACCTAAAAAACGTTTAAAAAAACAAAGGATTTAAAAGTTAAATGTACACAAACGCAAAATCATTAAAAACATATACTAGGAATTTAAAAGTTGTGCGGTCTTCACTCTAAAACTGTGAATGCGTATCATGTTTTTATCTAAATCAACGAACGAGAAGAGGCATCTTGTTAATCACTTATTCGACTTTTTTTTCCCACTGTGATATAAAACTACATAAGAAAGCGCAATATATTTGCTAATATTTTAAACATGTGTGTTGCCATTCGTCCCAAATGGAAACAAATGCATTTTTAATTGTTATATTTTATTTACTTACTTGATAATGACCTCCTGCTTGGTAAGGCCGTGTGCTAAGATTATCAGTAATTCATTAACCCCTTAACGGTGATATGTGCATCGAATTATCACATTTTTATTTTCTCGTATACAAAGAGAAAGTATTGTAATCGTCGAAAAATTCGAACTCGAGATTTTGACGAAACTCCACGTTTTAGACCTCCCGAGTCCGAAAAACACAATTTGGGAATTATGTCTGTCTGTGAACACGATAACTCGAAAACTATTAAAGCTTCCGTGATGAAATTTGGTATGCGGTCTTTAAACATAATTTGTAGGTTTCTATCAAATTTTAGACAAAATCCGTCAACGGGAAGTCTGTTTGTCTGTATGTCCGAAGTCATGCGAACGCTATAACTCAAAAACTTGAATAGCTAGATGGATGAAATTTGGTACACAGTTTTATCGTCATGAATGTTGGTCCGTATAAAATTTTGGATCAAATCCGTCAAAGGGTTGACTGTCTGTCGGCTTGTATAATTTACCATTGAAACCAATCCGCTATCTCCATGCGCATGCGTACTTGAAGAAGTTTTCTGTGCAGGCGAAAGGATCGAATTACGTCAGTTTGTCCTTGAAACCTAGCAGTGTGCGATAGATATGCGTTTTAATCGGCAGGCATCGCTTTGAATTTGAGTCTTTACCTGGATATTTTTCAATCACTATAATGAAAAATCTTCTGATAGTCGTTGGATTCTGGATAACAGTAGGTTCGAATTTTTTTAGCCACGCGGGGGAAGGAGAAACGGCAGCTTTTTTTGGAAGTATACGAGAAAGTTTAGGGGAGAACACTCCCGCTGGTTAAGCTTATAAACCAAAATTGAATCATTAATTAGCTTTACATTTTGACACAAAAATAACGTAGAATCCATAAGCATCTCAAGTATTCTGTGCCTTCTTAGATGAATGAGAACGAGAGCCCCTTTCCAAAAACAGGAAGGGTCATCTTACTTGACAGCAAAGAAAATAAAACTGCTAAGGGGTTAAGCGTGATTTGCGTAATCACAGACTTCGGCTCATATATGATCACAAAAACCCATTATAACTTCCGATGTTAATAATCTAACGATAATATCCTCAAATACATATTTGTACGAACGATAGCAAAGATGCGAAGTTGCACCCGTCCCTGGTTGCTTCGAAGGAAACACCGAATAAACAGATTCTATCTGTATTTATTCTTCCGTAATAAAATAAGCTCCGGAACTTTTTGAACTCAGTTGTAGTTCCGTTAGATACCGGTAGCACTTCCGTCGTTTTGGCTTTGTAGAATTCGAAATAAAGTCGACTTCGCAAGAGATGTATTGGAAAAAGAAACCAGTCTCCCCTAAACTTTCTCGTATACTTTCTAAGTGGAGTTCGAATTTTTTTGACGATTACAATACTTTCTTTTGTATACTTCGTGTACGAGAAAGTGAAACAAACAAAACAAACCTGAAATCAAATATCTGTTGCCACGTTTCAAAAAAATATTACTTTGAAGCAGGTGCGATCAAATAGGCAATGCAATGAATACTAAACCGAAAATCTGCTTTGGAATTGAATTCCCAAGGAAACAATTTATACCACCACATCCGTAACAATTGCTGAAATAATGAGATCGGTTTGAATTTTATTTACAACAATAAAAAAATTGTTACAATTCATGTTTGAAAACATTATTTATTGTTGTAAATAAAATTTACAACAATTACAGATTGCTGCCAGTACGCATGCGCATGAGAATCGGATTAAAAGAAATTGAATATGCAATTTGAACGCCTCTTTTTGACGGATTTGGCTCAAAATTTTATCCATCTAGCTATTCAAGTTTTTGAGTTATAGCGTTCACATGACCGCGGACATACAGACAGACAGACTTCCCGTTGACGGATTTTGTCCAAAATTTGATAGAAACCTACAAATTATGTTTAAAGACCACATACTAAATTTCATCCCCGTAGCTCTAATAGTTTTCGAGTTATCGTGTTCACAGACATAATTCCCAAATTGTGTTGATCGGACTCAGGGAGGTCTAAAACGTGGAGATTCGTCAAAATCTCGAGTTCGAATTTTTTTTCACGATTACAATACTTTCTCTTTGTGTACTTCGTATACGAGAAAGTAAAAAGTTGTTCCTTATTTCAAACAGGTGGAATCACAGTTATTAGTGTTATTATCATCATCGCTTAAACATTGCCTAATTTTAATGCCATTTAATTTGCCGTTAGTTATTGCCTTCAATATTTTTTACTGCAAGAAAAAACGAGCGGGAGTGGTCTCCCCTAAACTTTCTCGTATACTTTCTAAGTGGAGATTCGTAGTGGAGATACTTCCTCTTTGTATACTTCGTATACGAGAAAGTAAAACAAAACAAAAAAAAAACCTGAAATCAAATATCTGTTGCCACGTTTCAAAAAAATATTACTTTGAAGCAGTCGCGATAAAATAGGCAATGCAATGAATACTAAAGCGAAAATTCTGCTTTGGAATTGAATTCCCAAGAAAACAATTTATACTACCACAACCGTAACAATTGCAAAAGCCCCTGAATAAAAGATTTGCTGAAATAATGAGATCGGTTTGATTTACAACAATAAAAAAAATTGTTAACAATTGATGCTTGGAAACATTATTTATTGTCGTAAATAAAATTTACAACAATAATAGATTGCTACCAATACGCATGCGCATGAGAATCGGATTAAAAGAAATTGAATATGCAATTTGAACGCCTCTTTTTGACGGATTTGGCCCAAACTTTTATACGGACCTACATTCATAACGATAAAACTGTGTACCAAATTTTATCCATTTAGCTATTCAAGTTTTTGAGTTATAGCGTTCACATGACTTCGGACATACAGACAGACAGACTTCCCTTTGACGGATTTTGTCCAAAATTTGATAGAAACCTACAAATTATGTTTAAAGACCACATACCAAATTTCATCCCCGTAGCTCTAATAGTTTTCGAGTTATCGTGTTCACAGACAGACACACACGCAGACACACACACAGACACACACACACAGACAGACATACAGACATAATTCCAAAATTGTGTTTTTCGGACTCAGGGAGGTCTAAAACGTGGAGATCCGTCAAAATCTCGAGTTCGAATTTTTTGACGATTACAATACTTTCTCTTTGTATACTTCGTATACGAGAAAGTAAAAAGTGGCTGTCTCTGAATCTGAATAAGTTTGTTATTTATTTTTACAATGTCTTTGTACCAAATTTCGCTACCATATTGTATTAATTTCTCAACAACAGTTTTACAGATTTATTTTAGTACCTTAGGTTTCAAGCCCCACGTTGCCCTTGTAATTCTTCTCAATTTTTCGTTTAGCTTAAAGACTTTCTCTTGTACCTCATTTAGGTGAGGTATAAATGACAGGTTAGGGTCAAACAATATTCCAAGATATTTTATGGTTTTGGAGTAACTTATTCTTTCCCCGTACATCTTTATCCCTGGAAAATCAGTTATATCCTTGTTATATTTGAACATTATGTATTTGGTCTTTCTTTAAATAAATTTTAATCTGAATTTTGCAGCCCAGTTTTCCAGTTTTTTCATTATGACTTGACTATTGTTTACGAAATGATAAGATGCTGTAGCACTCATTAAAATTATTATGTCATCTGCAAAAGCCTGTATTCTATGATTTTCATCAAATTCAAAATCATTTAACAATTCATTAGCAAACAATAACCACATGATTGGTCCCAAACAGGACCCTTGCGGGTCTCCTTGGTTATATAGCCATCTTGTACCTTCTGTAAGCAAGACCGATCTATCTTTTAAACCAGAGGGAGTGGTCTCCCCTAAACTTTCTCGTATACTCCTAACAATGAGGAGAAGAAATAAGCTAAAAGGCAGCAAAACGAACTAGCGTCCCTAACCGCAGTGGAGAAAATAAGCTTGGGAATCGGAAGCTTGGAAGCGAAAGGTGTGGGTAGAAGCGGAAAGGATTGGCGCAAGTGAATTGCGCATTTACGCAATTACGGCCTGGCGTCATTGTGTGATGAGAAAAGACAAATAGACGATTTGGACACCTTTTTTTACGATCGTTTGAAACGAAAATTGGGCACGGATCTACAATTATTGTTAGCAGGCCTCATACCAATTTTTATTTATCAAAGCTTTAGGGTTTACGAGTTATAATGTTTAGAAGTATGCTATTTTACAGACCGACAGACAGTCAACACTTTGATAGATTTGGTCCAAAATTTTATACGGACCTACATTCATGATGATAAAACGGTGTACCAAATTTAATCCATCTAGCTATTCCGGGTTTTGAGTTATAGTGTTCACATGAACGCGGACAGACTTCCCGTGAACGGATTTTGTCCAAAATTTGATAGAAACCTACAAATTAAATGTAAAGATCACATACCAAATTTCATCCCTGTATCTCTAATAGTTTTCTAGTTATCGTGTTCACAGACATACAGACACACAGACAGACATAATTCCAAAATTGTGTTTTTCGGACTCAGGGAGATCTAAAACGTGGAGATTCGTCAAAATCTATATAGAGTTCGAATTTTTTTGACGAACACAATACTTTCTCTTTGTATACTTCGTATACGAGAAAGTTAAACAAAACCAGCGGGAGTGGCCTCTCCTAAACTTTCTCGTTTACTTTCCCAAAAAGGTGCTGTTTCCCCTCCCACCGCGTGGATAAATTAGAAGACCACATACCAAATTTCAATTAACTAATGTAAGTTACTAAAAGATTTGCACACATCTAAGCAGCCTTTTAACTTGCCAGCAATATCTCCGATCTGATTTTACAAATTTACTACCGATATTTGTAGTTGAAAATATCATGCACATTGGCAGAGTGCTTAAGAAATTAAAAAAGCATGAAAAACAGAACTGATGAATCAATTGACACTAATTTTGGTTTGTTACTTTATAACTTTACTTTTAACAACTACTCTCGTTCTGTCAGAGTAAAAATATTGCAAAATCCACTCAGAAAAAAATGCATTACGAAATATACAAAATAAAACTAACCGCAATCAAATATGCAACTCTTGAAAATGTTTCGGCGTGAAAGAAAAATTAAATCGCGTTTCGGTTATTTTGTAAGGAAGCAGAGCAACAGTGATCCTTCCAGGTCTGTTTATAAAATAATAGAAGTTTCCCAGATTGTTTGGAGTCTTCCAGAGCCGTGCCTTCGTTGCCGCGACGGGATTTATTTACGTCTTTATTATTCTAGTTTCTCTGCATGTATTTAAGTATACGAGAAAGTTTAGGGGACTCCCTCTTGTTTTTTTTTTATAGATCCGTTGGTTGGTGGCGGTAAAGATCTCAGGATCAAAGGTTTGCGAGTTCGAGGGCCAGATTCTGCAGAAGGTACTTGTTGCCCACGTCAATTAAATCACTGTCATCCAGTAGAGCTAAACATTTGTCGTGTGGCTCGGAGGATTGGACCGGTTCTTCAACTCAGGTGTCATCTACCAGCCTCACGTTGCTTCCTAAATGGATGGTTTGCTTTTTATAATGTAGGATCGAACCATGTGTCATTATACCCACTGCAGGGGCGTCTATCAATTCAAAAATTTTATTTATAGTTTTTTTTGCATGATTGTCTGTTCCCAGGATATTATCGCTCTTATATTTTCAGATTATTTTTCTAGCAAAATTTTTGTAGGTACTCTGATGGTGGTGGATTTGTATATAAAGCATCTTGTTATTTTATGTATATTCAAATCCTTTTGAGTAAAGAAAATATAACGCCGGACCAAAGGATCGTGTAACCTTTAACAATTGTGATCCGGGCTAACTCAATGTTGTCCCTCCCAAGTCAGATTCTAGTTTATTTAAAATCTTCATAACTATTTTATAAATTTCCCAAAAACAGTAGAGCGGCAATCTTGCCTTACTGGCTGACAAGTTCAAGGCTTTTCCAACTTTCGTCATTCTCAGACGCCCTTAGCGTCGACGCGATCAGATACACGGCTGGTTATT